>AYEL01086767.1:0-60046 GCA_000484575.1 Olivierus martensii
TTTTTAGTAAATTCAAATTCACGACGGTAACTAATGTCGTTATTACTGCAAAAATTATAGACAGTGTTTTCGTTTAAAAAGAATAGAAAATACTGTTATATAAACATAGGAATTAATTAATTACTGTCGTATTTAATAAATTCCATTCGCTCCTATTTAATTGAAAATTAAACAATAAAATTTGAAATTACTGTATAATGCGATTGCATAGCGAAAATTATTTTCGAGTGACGTAGTTCGATTAGAATCACGTGATTTCCGAAGACGTCATCTAAACGTCACGTGACGAGCTAGCCATCTAGCTTCATTAGATTCATCCACCTTGCGAAATAGTGCCAATCTAAAATCGATAATAAATATATGAAAATACGTGCAAACTTAATAATCCTCACCTTAATCGATATAAAATAGGCAAAACAATAGAAATTAGACGTTTTTGAACATAAAAAAATGCGTTTAAAAAGTTCCCAGAAAGCGTACGATCGCGGGAGATTTATCTGGATGTCTCAACTGCTTACGTATTGTACGAGTTCAGAAATTGCTCCAAGTCTCCGTTGGAGAAGCTAAAGTATGACGTCACATACCGAGACACCGTGATTTGTTGAATGGCCTGATCTCTAAACTCACTCATACAATACGTCTATGTAAGCAGTTGGGACATCCTGATGTAACTCCATTATTTAATTCAACGATGATGTAATTATAAGAAGCAAAACCATATATTGTACATGAATTTCAATAAATAATTTTAATTTAGATTTTGAGAAACGTGAAAACAATTATTCATTTAAATATAATGCTTTATTGATAAATGAATTGTTTATTAAACATTATTTTAGAGAGAAATAAATAAATATTTTTTTTGAATTTATTAATTAATGGATTTGGCCCTCAATTTGTTCCCGAATCTATCTCGCTTACAAGTTACACCATGCGAGATTTATAACATTTAATTAAGTACAGTATATTTATAATCGGGCCATCGATGATTCGAGCAAACATAGAATCGACGAAAGAAATGTTTATCTGAGAATTTTATTTCCGCGGAATTACCCCAAAAATTATAAATTATGATAAAATTATTAATTAATCAAATTATTTTTTGATTAATAAATTTTTGTTATCAAATAGAGAAGATCGTTGACAAGGTGACCACAATTCATTGCATGTCGAGGGGCGTGACAGCCAGCGATTTCACGTTATTGCGAAAGATTCAATCCCTGAATTTTCTTTTCAGTCAATAGTTAAGTTTGTACAGCCCCTGTTCAGGTATATTTTATCTGTGTTTTTAATAATAATTAAATTTTAAAGGATTATAATATTAATACACAAATTATCTAAATTTTTCAAGTTACCTATATCTATGATTACCCTATGATATGTCATTATATATTTTTAATTAAAGGAAGATCTGTTTTGAATTCTCTGAATATTTGATTACAACTGTGATTTGAATCCCGACCGATTTCACTGGTGAGAATTTTAATATGGTTTCTTTTAAAATCTATAACCTTTCCGGATTATAATTTAACTGCCTAATCTAAACAAACTAGATGAAAACTTGGTATGTTGCTATAGTATTTATCTTTTACTGGCGATTCAGTTATATAATCACAGACATTTGATTTACAGAATTTGCATTTAATATTTTTCTGGTATTTCCGAGGCAGATAAAATATAATCTTGTTCAATAAAACTTTATTTCGCTTTTAAAAACCAGATCATGTATTATTAACTTAGCATTCAAAGAAGTTAAATAGTTACCATTAAATTGTGTGTTTAATTTCTTAATTAAATGAAAAAATGAACTGAAATTTATACCAATGATAGAGATGATGACTTTTATCACTAAATTTACTAAAGTTAACAGTATAGAGTCTGCCTTAGGATGAGGCATCTACACAGCTGTTGCTAACTGTATGAAGGTAAGCATGTAGCTTATCTGTGAGGTACTATGCGAAGTACAATGCATGCCATAGTGACACTGAAAAATTTCTCTTGAAAGCTGAAATAATTTTCTGAATGAATCTTTACCTACAAATGACAATTCCACTGTGTTAAAGATTCATTCTAAAAATTATTTCAAGACAAACTATTCAAAGTCTCTATAAACATGTGTCGTGCTTCACGTAGTCTCTCACAAGTAAGCTACATGTTTTCCTATATGAGTATACAAATATTTTTGGCCTTTTACTTTGAATTAAAATTTTTTTACCTACTGTTCATACTCCACATTTGTTAGGGCTGTTCTGCTGATCTATATGTAAGCAAATCTTAGCAATTTCTAAATTGAAACTTTTAAACTTGAAAATTTTTTTTAAAGATAAATATCATTGAAAATACAATTAAAGCATTATACATAAATTATTCTTTGTAATTTTTATGTTAGTAATTTTATATTTTTAAATTAAAAACTCACAGCGCTACTAGCAGTAAAGTATAAAATTAAATTTACTTTACTGCTAGTAGTGCTGCGAGTTTTTAATTTAGGTTGATAGAGTTATTGCAGTATAATAGTAATAGTCATTTATATTACTTTACTGCTAGTAGTGCTACGAGTTTTTAATTTAGGTTGATAGAGTTATTGCAGTATAATAGTAATAGTCATTTATATTTTTGCTAAGGGATTGATCAAGAATGCAGCAATATTGCATAAGATTATCAAAAAGTTAAATCTGTTGTTAATCTATAGTATTTTTATAAAAATGAATGATGATATAATTTGATTAGAAAAAATACATTAATTTGACTTTATGGTAAGTACAGGTTCACTCTCATTACATTGTGTTTAATTTACTGAAAGGTTTTGTATAGATTCTGTTTCTTCAAAAAAGATTAAATAAGATAAAACAATCAAGCCTAAGTAGTAGGAGATATGAAAGCCAAACTGCAGTACATTACTGTGGATATTTAACAAACTGAAATACAGATAGTCCTCGACTTTGGTGGGGTATGTGGTACATTACTGTGGATATTTAACAAACTGAAATACAGATAGTCCTCGACTTTGGTGGGGTTTGGTTTCAAGCCCCTGTCATTATAAGTCAGAATGATTGTACATCATAAATACCAAAATTTATGGATTTCTTACTAATTTTTATTAGGACAGTATACATTATCTTAATAAACCTAAAGAACATGAAACTATAAGAACCAAATGAAAAATATTTCCATACATTAGACCAGGGCTGTCCAACCTGCAGCCCAACACAAAATTGTAAATTTCCTTAAAACATTGAAATTTTTGTGTGCTTGTTTGTTTTTATTTTTTGAAATTTGCTGTAACAAAATATCCCACTAATAAAGAAAAATTTTATAATAATAAAGAATAAATAAATTATAATAAAGAAAAATATTAATTCAAATATCCCACTAATAAAGAAAAAGAAATTTATTTCATTTTTGTATTAAAAATATATAAAAAATTAATGAAATTTTTATTATTTAAATACCTTTCTACAGTTCTTATTTCAGTTTTCTAAAATATTTAATTATTTTAGTGATTAAATTTCTTGACCTTTCAATGATTTTTAAAAAATTTCTGAACGAAAAGAAGGAAAAGAAGTCAAAGATTATTATACTACAACATTTTTTCTTATCTGTTATGATGGATAGCATATATTGCACATTATTTACTAACTTTTTTGCTTAATAACTACCATTAGAATTAGTATATTTTATATGCGGCCCGCGACAATTTTTTTCTTCAAATGTGGCCTAAGGAAGCCAGAAGGTTGGACACCCCTGTGTTAGACCATTGGATCAGGAATTTGAATCCATGGAATTGCATTTACCAATCACAGAATTTACTGATTACATTTCCACTGTAATACAAGTAATTGTAAATCGAGGATTATCTGTATAAGGTGTCTACCTTATACAGATAATCCTCGATGCAAAATGAACATATAGCATATTTTAGATATGCAAAATGAACATATAGCATATTTTTCTTCATTTTTGACAATTTTTCTATTGTTCTTCATAGTACAAGTAATTGTAAATCGAGGATTATCTGTATAAGGTAGACAAAATGAACATATAGCATATTTTTCTTCATTTTTGACAATTTTTCTATTGTTCTTCATTAATTATTTTAGTGATTAAATTTCTTGACCTTTCAATGATTTTTAAAAAATTTCTGAACGAAAAGAAGGAAAAGAAGTCAAAGATTATTATACTACAACATTTTTTCTTATCTGTTATGATGGATAGCATATATTGCACATTATTTACTAACTTTTTTGCTTAATAACTACCATTAGAATTAGTATATTTTATATGCGGCCCGCGACAATTTTTTTCTTCAAATGTGGCCTAAGGAAGCCAGAAGATTGGACACCCCTGTGTTAGACCATTGGATCAGGAATTTGAATCCATGGAATTGCATTTACCAATCACAGAATTTACTGATTACATTTCCACTGTAAGTACAAGTAATTGTAAATCGAGGATTATCTGTATAAGGTAGACAAAATGAACATATAGCATATTTTTCTTCATTTTTGACAATTTTTCTATTGTTCTTCATTTCTTCAAAGGTTTATAAAGTTAAAAATTTTCCATATTTATGATCAGCCAACAATATTATAGTCTGCTGAGGGCACTGCCCTCTTGAGGGTTTCAGATATCCAAGGCATCTCTTCTAACCATTATAGCAAAGTTTAACTCAATTACCCATAAAGATAATTGAAGCATCCACTTGTCATGGAAAGGCATATGTCCAAATAGAGTATTTCTGTATCGAAAGTGAATGATTCTATCAATTATATTATTATAATAATATCATAAATAATAACTATTTTATTACAATATATATTGTATAAATGCATCATATTATGCTAAATGAATAACTATATAGCACTTTCTGCAGTTTAAACCATTTTCTTTAATCAACTACCATACAATACTAACGTTTTCGACGTACATATACCATCATCAGATATTCTTTATCCTTTCTACATTCAAATTAAGATGATAATAGAACATTGCTATGTGACCATAGCAATGTTCAATTGTTGTCTTAATTCGAATGTAGAAAGGATAAAGAATACCTGATGATGATGGCATATGTACGTCAAAAACGTTAGTATTGTATGGTAGTTGATTAAAGAAAATGGTTTAAACTGCAGAAAGTGCTATATAGTTATTCGTTTAGTATTAATTCTTAAGCAGTTATATTTTAAAGAACTGCATCATATTATGATAGTTATTATATAATAAGTGATCAAAAAGTTCTTATAACAACAAAATATCTTTATTTTACATACTTTCACACTAAAATAGTTCTAATCACTTTCAAAGTACTGCTCTTGAGCATGCACGCACTCACACACTCACACACACACTCCAGTAAGCCTGCCATTGTTTGAAACAGTGAGAAAATTCAGTTTTTCCCTTAATTGGGTTTTCACGTTGGTTTTAATGATGTCCAAGCTGTTGAATATTTTTGAGAAGAGCCAAAAGTCATCTGGGATCAAATCATATATATGGGGGGTTGTGGCACCAGAGGAATGTTGTCATTTGCCAAAAATTCTCAGATTCACAGCACATTGTCATGGAGAAAGCCATCCATATTTCCATTCAAGATGCATGGTGCAAGTCATAGTTGCTTTAAAACCTGTTTGTAATAAAAGGCATTTACAGTTGTGTGTGCAGGAACAAATTCATGATTCACTATTCTTTTGTTGTCAGAAAAAGCAATCAACATGACCTTGACATGTGAATTAGACATTCAGGCTGCCTTTGATCTTGGAGAACCTTTCATGTGCCATGAAGCTGATTGCACTTTGGTCTCAGGATCATATCCATGAGTTTCAATTGCACTTTTGTCAAGTTTAAAACAAAATTTTAAGTTCACTCTATGTTAAAAAAAAACAGGCATTTTTATAAATATATATTAATAACTTTACTAAAACTATTGTAAAACAGAAATTCAAAGATATACTTTAATGATAATGTATTGAAATGGAAGTTTGGTAATCAAATTATCACATAAAACAACTTTTCTGCTAGATGTCACTGTTTATTAACATAATTGTCATTATATGAACTTTTTGATCACTCCTTGTATATCCCTTGCTTTGTATGTAGGTCTACATACCATGTCATTTTTAATTTTACTATAATACTAATGTAAGAATTAGTATTATGGTAAAATTAAAAATGACATGGTATGTATGACCTATATACATAAAATAGTTCTAGTCACTTTCAAAGTACCGTACTGCCCTTGAGCAGAAATATAAGTAAAGTCAGATTTATGTAAAATTTAACTTTACTTATATTCTTAGAAATGCTCTCTGACAAACACACACAATTGTATAATTTTGATGTTAAAAAAAACAGGCATTTTTATAAATATATATTAATTACTTTACTAAAACTATTGTAAAACAGAAATTCAAAGATATACTTTTATGATAATGTATTGAAATGGAAGTTTAATAATCAAATTACCACATAAAGCAACTTTTCTGCTAGATGTCACTGTTTATTAATATAATTGTCATTATATGAACTTTTTGATCACTCCTTGTATATCCCTTGCTTTGTATGTAGGTCTACATACCATGTCATTTTTAATTTTACTATAATACTAATGTAAGAATTAGTATTATGGTAAAATAAAAAATGACATGGTATGTATGACCTATATACATAAAATAGTTCTAGTCACTTTCAAAGTACTGCCCTTGAGCAGAAATATAAGTAAAGTCAGATTTATGTAAAATCTAACTTTACTTATATTCTTAGAAATGCTCTCTGACAAACACACACAATTGTATAATTTTGATGAAATATTTTAATTGTCTAATCCTATACTTCCCTGTTTAATTTGGCTATGGAACCTTTTTAACTAAAAAAAATTCAGAAACCCAAATAATAATATCTTACATATAATTGAAAAATAGATTCAAATACACTCAGCCCTCGATTTACATGGTAGATACTGCCCTTGAGCAGAAATATAAGTAAAGTCAGATTTATGTAAAATCTAACTTTACTTATATTCTTAGAAATGCTCTCTGACAAACACACACAATTGTATAATTTTGATGAAATATTTTAATTGTCTAATCCTATACTTCCCTGTTTAATTTGGCTATGGAACCTTTTTAACTAAAAAAAATTCAGAAATCCAAATAATAATATCTTATATATAATTGAAAAATAGATTCAAATACACTCAGCCCTCGATTTACATGGTAGATACGTTCCTGGAAAAATCGTGCAAACCGAAACCGTGTAAAAAGAGATGCAGAATTCATACAAAATAGAAGGATATGTTCAATTAAACTGTTATGTAAATCAATCTAAAGAAATTAATGAAAAGTCGAGAATATGTTCTTTATGCCAATCTATCTATAAAAGATAATGAAGAGTCGAGGATATGTTTTTTATAACCGTGTCGAAAATAAAGAAAAGTCGAAGATATGTTCTTTATAATTGTAAAATGAGATTAAACTGTAAACCATGTAAATCGATCTAAAGAAGATAATGAAAAGGAGGATATGTTAACCGTGTAAATCGATCTAAAGATATGAAAAGTTGAGGATATGTTCTTTTGCATAAAATGAGATAAGGATTAAAGGAAAAAAAGGGGATTGGTTCATTAATCTGTGTAAAATGAGATAAGAATTAAAGGAAAAAAAGGGGATTGGTTCATTAATTTTTAGAGACAGAATTTATGGTTAACTTTTCTTTATTGGTTCATTAATTTTTAGAGACACTTTAATGCTTATACTTTTTCAATTTATGGATATGTTGTTTATAACCGTGTAAAATGAGATAAGGATTAAAGGAAAAAAGGGGATTCTGTATAAAATGAGATAAGGATTAAAGGAAAAAAAGGGGATTGGTTCATTAATTTTTAGACACAATTTAATGGTTATACTTTTTTTGGTCCATTAATTTTTAGAGACAATTTAATGCTTATACTTTTTCAATTTATTGGTTCATTAATTTTTAGAGACACTTTAATGCTTATACTTTTTCAATTTATGGATATGTTGTTTATAACCGTGTAAAATGAGATAAGGATTAAAGGAAAAAAGGGGATTCTGTATAAAATGAGATAAGGATTAAAGGAAAAAAAGGGGATTGGTTCATTAATTTTTAGACACAATTTAATGGTTATACTTTTTTTGGTCCATTAATTTTTAGAGACAATTTAATTGGTTGGAAAAAAAGGGATTGGTTCATTAATTTTTAGACACAATTTAATGCTTATTTTTTTTTTCTGTGTAAAATGAGATAAGAATTAAAGGAAAAAAAGGGGATTGGTTCATTAATTTTTAGAGACAGAATTTATGGTTAACTTTTCAATTTATTTTTGAAAATGAAAACATAAACATTAATTAATACTGAATATGGCACAAAAAAAAAATTAACAATATTCTGTACAAATAAAAACAATAAAATAATTCAAACATAAATAGGCGAGCTGAAAGCGTAAGTTGAGTTTAGTTTAACTGCGAGACTTGGACAGTAAAAGTTAATAGTAAGGGATAAATTGTGAAAGCAAAAATGGACTAAGAAGAACTGTGAGTTATTCTGAATTAAAGACAGATTAGTGTTGTATGAGATAATTATCGGATTTTGTATTGAATTTAGTTATAGTGAAACAAGATTATTTTATTTTGTGTGTTAATAAATTGGACTATATGAAATATAGCTGTATTCATTCTTTATTAATCTCTACGAACTCGTAAACCCACAAAACATAACAATATGATACTCTTTTAATTATAAATGGCATAATTTATAAATTTATTTATGCAAAACAATCAAAATAAAACCAAAAAAAAAATTTTTTTGTTTTCATTTAAAAACCCTGTAAAAGCAAAACCGTGTAAATTGAGTGTCATGCAGATCGAGGGCTAGGTGTAAATAAGATAATAATAAACAATCTATGTTGTCCAAATGTATGAAAGTTAAATATATTATGGATCTTAAAAGCATAATCATTTTTATAATATTTATTTGAAAATCTGATATATATACAAAAATTATTATTAGATTATTGTTTGATTTGTTCTCAAAAATGCTGCTGATCTGATAATGAATCATAAAAACTTTTTAATCATTGAAATAAAAGCATTCCTTAATTTATGGCAATTTGTTTAACAGCACTTTGCTAATAAGGTTCTTTTCAATTCTGGAAAACTGGCATTGAACCCAGATCCTCTGAAGTCCAAGTCTATGAAGCTGCTATAATATCACTTCATAGACGAAAGAGTCATTAATTGCAGTTTTCCAGTTGCATGGATGCCTTGCTACCCAGATTTAACTCAACGTGATTTTTGGCTGGAGTTACTTGAAGTCCAAGATCTATCTTAGTGGGATCCCAATCTTGGTTACCTTAAAGGACAACATACCACAGGTTGTGATGAGCATCCCTTTCAAATGTTACATTCGGTTGTAGAGAATGTTGTGCAAAGGATACAATTTTGTGGTCCACAAGAACAGGTAATCACATTGGATGTGCTTTCTGTCTTTGCAGAAGAAGTGAATGTGCTGAATAAAATGTGATGTATTTGTAAATGTGTTATATTTAAGTATTTTACCTTTTTTCATTTAAATTTTGCCTTTGTTATTCATTTGTCTGTCCTTTGCAACTCTTTTTTACATTGCCACATTTCCCTCTATTAGTGACTTTTAGAACTACATTTTTTAATGGAATCCTTTGTCCTGTATTTTGATTAGTCCCCCTACCAAATATGGTGTCATTCTGGTTGTTAGATTGAGCTACAGATGATTTTGAGAAGTGTCAATTTAATTATAAACACTATTTAACAAGGAACTCCTAGACTGCTGATAAGTTATCTGTGTCTTTTTTATTGATAATGAAAAGTCTGTATAGAAATTCTTTCCATAAGTTCATTAATATTGCTAACAACAACTATGAAGTCACTCTGGAACTTGAGCAATCTGACAACAAAGAGGATCACTTTTTAGATGTTTGGGTTAAAAAAAAAATGTGATTTTTATACTATAAGAATTTTCAGGAAACCTGTGTGTGTTCCTGTCCATATTCATGCTTAATCTTGCATTCTCCTAGCATTTAATTATAGCAGCTCAAAGATGTTGTTTTGAGGGCCTATAAATTGTGTTCATATTTTTTTGGATCTACAAAATGAACTCTTATTTATTATTAAGTCTTTCAACAAGCATGAATATACCACCAAAAAATTTAGCCAAAAATATTATGTCAGTAAGGACATCTTATCTATGAAAAATTACAGTCCAACCAAAATGGATATTTTTAAAGGCAATCTTCTCCAGCAAGTTATGTTAGATAAGATAAAAAAAAAAAATTGGAAAACTGCACAATATTAAAATACTTGTTATATATAATAATTTTGATTTTAATATTATACAGATGGACAATGAAATCTACCCTATGTTGAAAAGAGCCAGAGTTTATGGGATCCCATTAATTAATACTGAGGACAGTTCTTAGCAACTACAAATTGGCGTTACAGTGATACCTCGGATCACGAACAAATCGGTCTACGAACACCATTTGCGAACAAATTTTGGAAAACTGCACAATATTAAAACACTTGTTATATATAATAATTTTGTTTTTAATATTATACAGATGGACAATGAAATCTACTCTATGTTGAAAAGAGCCAGAGTTTATGGGATCCCATTAATTAATACTGAGGACAGTTCTTGGAATGTCTAAAACAACATCTTCAAAATATTACTTCCGGGAAGGTTTCTATCACTCTCAATAACATTTTGCTCTTGAATAGCATTGATGTCCTATGGAGCTATGCCATATCTATTGGAAAAAATATTGGAAGAGATCTTATCTACAAAAAATGGCACATTTATTAGGAATCTTAAAAAGGATATTATCAATAAAAACTGTAAATAACTTATCAGTGGTCTGGGGTTTCTTATTAAATATATGACATTGATGTCCTATGGAGCTATGCCATATCTGTTGGAAAAAATATTGGAAGAGATCTTATCTACAAAAGATGGCACATTTATTAGGAATCTTAAAAAATATATTATCAATAAAAACTGTAAATAACTTATCAGTGGTCTGGGGTTTCTTATTAAATATAAAAATATATAAAAATACCATACTGTAGGCATTGTTTAAATGTGAACATAATCTGTTATGTTCTATTTACCGTATGTTTGTGTTATATTTAAGTCTTTTACTTTATTGCTTGATATAATTTTGGTATGTTTATTTTTAAATCTTGATTGTGTAATGGTTTCTTTTAATGATGTAACAGTATCTATAAAAATACCATACTGTAGGCATTATTTAAATGTGCCTCTATAATCTGTTATGTTTTATTTACCGTATGTTTGTGTTATATTTAAGTCTTTTGCTTTATTGCTTGATATAATTTTTGTATGTTTATTTTTAAATCTTGATTGTGTAATGGTTTCTTTTAATGATGTAACAGTATCTCTCTGGGCAATAAGCTTTCTTTGGTTTGTTAGAATGCATATACAGGATGTTTTGTTTATCTTATAGTTGAAGGAAAGGATAGCATTAGTTATTGTGATGAGGTTAAGGTTTTTAAAGGTAGTCATGTATCGGGAGATGTTTTCCAATTGTTGCTTCTTCAATCTGTAATTTATTGATGACAGATTGATATCCAAAAGTACTTTTTAATAATAATCTTTTTAAGCCTGTTGTTGTGTGTTGTTAATATCTTAATTGCTATAAAAAGGAATTCTAATAGCGCACTTATGTTGTTTTGTTTTAACAAATATATCTTCATTTTCTGATTTGTAATGATATGAAAAACTGAATCATAAAATTATATGAAATAAAATCAAAACTGGAATTTATTATAGATTCTTAAGTTTTACTTGATTAAGTTTTCAATCAAATTTTTTCCTTTTTTTAAATAAATAATTGCAATTTATTAACATTCCGATATTTTACTATTTTTTATTATTAGTTGCAGATATGAGTAACCCAAAGCATGGCCGTAACGATGAAAGTATTTATCGAATACCACCTTATTTTTATTTACATGTTTTGGATCAAACTTCAAATGTTACAAGAGTAGAAGTTGGTCCACAGACATATATTCGTAAAGAAAATGAAAGGTAAATATATTAAATTAAATCATAAAAATTATTTTATAAATTTTAAATATATAATAATTACCTTTTTAAGCCTTATCTTAATTGCTATAAAAAGGAATTCTAATAGCGCACTTATGTTGTTTTGTTTTAACAAATATATCTTCATTTTCTGATTTGTAATGATATGAAAAACTGAATCATAAAATTATATGAAATAAAATCAAAACTGGAATTTATTATAGATTCTTAAGTTTTACTTGATTAAGTTTTCAATCAAATTTTTTCCTTTTTTTAAATAAATAATTGCAATTTATTAACATTCCGATATTTTACTATTTTTTATTATTAGTTGCAGATATGAGTAACCCAAAGCATGGCCGTAACGATGAAAGTATTTATCGAATACCACCTTATTTTTATTTACATGTTTTGGATCAAACTTCAAATGTTACAAGAGTAGAAGTTGGTCCACAGACATATATTCGTAAAGAAAATGAAAGGTAAATATATTAAATTAAATCATAAAAATTATTTTATAAATTTTAAATATATAATAATTAAATTTTTAAGATTTTTTTTTTAATTTAAAAGGATTTTTTTGTTCCAGCCTCAAAATTCTTGTTCATAATTAGAATATACAGTAATTCAATACTGGATAAATTCAAAATAAAATATATGTTTGTATTTATGTATCCCATCAAGCTTTCACTAACTTGTTGGGCCATATTTTCATTTAAATTTTAATCCTAAGCTGAAAACAAAAAAATATATATATATATGTTTGTATTTATGTATCCCATCAAACTTTCACTAACTTGTTGGGCCATATTTTCATTTAAATTTTAATCCTAAGCTGAAAACAAAAAATATACTAGATAAAGTACACAGGATGGTCAGTGACTGGGAATTCCAGAAAAACAAGAATTATGCATGAATTCTTCCTTAGATCATAACAATTAAGGAACATTATGTTAATTTGCATCATGATTTGAAATATATTAAATTTCAAGAAGGCAAGATGTTAGCAACAATGTGGTGTTTTCTTTATTTAAATTTTAAAAAATCAATATTGCAGTTATTAATAATATAATTGATGATTTATATTTTTGTTTTCTTAATTTACATTGGTAAAATTATTTTATTGAAATTGTTGCAATTCTTGATGTCATATTAGACAGAATGTATCTGACACTAAGCAGCTCATACCTATATTAAACAAAATTTATAAAAAAAAAATTTTTCAATTGTTTTATCAATTAAGGTCCTGCAAAATTTTTTTTTTTTACAGGAGCTTAATTGTAATTGTATTTTTTTTTATAGTAGACTGATGAAATCTAAATTTAATCCAGAATGTACAGAGCAAAGTTTGTTATACGTTATAGAACCAAGTTTGCTAACTCTGCAGCTGCTGAAAAATGAAAACAAGACTCAATATAGTAGACTGATGATATCTAAATTTAATCCAGAATGTACAGAGCAAAGTTTATTACACGTTATAGAACCAAGTTTGCTAACTCTGCAGCTGCTGAAAAATGAAAACAAGACTCAATTATTTTATCCAGTACTTTTGAAAATCATTCATTAAATTTATAAAAAACAAATCTTAATTAGAATCTTAATTGATTTGCTTGTAGTTAAACTATAAGTAATTGTTTTATATAGGCAAATTTAAATTGAGTTTTATATATGTAATAGGAATTTTTTATAATTGAACTAAATTTTTTAAGATAAATTTTTTGTTGCCTGTTCTTAAGGATGGACAAATCTTTTCAAATTTTTCAAACTCTGAAAAGAGCAGCTAGATTATTTCAATGTTGGATTATGAAGTAAATAGGTTATCTCATAGTCTGCTTTATAGAAATTAGAAATAATTACCTTCTCCTATTTTTGGAAATTGTTTTAGAAAAGGTTTCTAAGAGAGAATTTTTTATAAAAATAAATTTTTGTAGGAGAAAGCTTCATAAGAAAAAAGAAAGCTCTTTTTAAGATAGCATGAAAATTTAGATGGAAAATTTTCTTCTTCAATGATGATTTTCTATTTCAAGTTAATGTTTTATATAGATAATATATTTGCATTATTTATACTATTAAAATTTTAAATTTCTTGATAATCATCATTCACCCACATCAGATATCGTGATCTCGAGAATCATTTTGAAAATTTGATACAAAAGTGGAGTAAGCATTTGCTTCTCTCATTTTTGAAGTCTAATACAAACTTATCCACTACACTGGGCAGTTCAGTGTCTCTGCTAGTATTTCCAATTTTAGCATTATAGTCGTCAATTAAAACTTATTTCTCTGTTTGGCAGCTTTCACAAAGTTTTTTCTGTTTTTCATAGAATTCATCTATGTCTTTCTCATTGTATAAGCTGGTGGGAGTGTATGTCTGTATAATATAGTATTTACTATTTACTGGTCATGCACTTAATTTAAGTTGTATAATTCTGTGATTGACAGCCTCGTAGCCAGTGAGTATATTATTTGTGCTCTGGTTAACTATAATGGCTATTCCATTTCTTGATGTATTCTCATTTTCAGAGAAATAGACATTTCCAGTTCTGCAAGAAATCACAACAAGCACATGAAGCAGGATAAATACACTAATTTATTATATATATCTAATAATAAATTAGTGTATTTATCCTGCTTCAAGTGCTTGTTGTGATTTCTTGAGTTATTAGAAGCAGCAGAACTCAGTTATTTATAGTTTCTAGTTCTGCTTTTGAAGTAACCTTGTCTCTTTCAATGGATCTCTCTCTCAGATTCCAACAACTGTAGTCTTGGATATTTTTCTTTCTCCACAATGGCTAATTTTCCGACTTTCAGCAGTCCATATCAGCTGGATGGCCGTGCGATAAAGCTTTGGCTTACCACTCTGGAGGATTGGGTTCAAATCTGGTCCCACACTTCCAGTTTTTTAGGAGGGGTTTGGACCTGGCCTGTTGAACCCTATCCTTCAACTATCCCATTGACCTCATCATGGGTGTTGATCAGCATGTGATGAACTATATAAGTGGCTGCCACCAGATATAGAATATTCCATGAGGATATGGCAGCTTAATCTAACTAACCTACAACCTTCAGCAGTCCACAAACATACCATGTGCCAAATCTAATGATTTTCCGTAGTTTTTGTCCTTCTAGTACAGAAATTCCATGTGATATCCAGTTACCTATATCCCAATGACCAGTAGCCTATTTCACATTCTCAGGTCCAAAACGTTACAAATACCAATTGCCAGTTGGATCACATAGCACAAGATAATTGTAATCCTGTCCATCCTTGATTGAGCATTCTTGGGAAGTCTGAAGAGTCTTAATGCGGTAGATTCCCCTTGCCTTCCACACTAATAAATTAGATTAACTAATTTAAAATTTTAATATTCCAAAAATTAAAATATTTTTGACCAAAGCAGCAACCAAATGGATGAAATTTCGTGATAAATACTGATATTAATAAAAGATCTTGTGTGTAAAGTTATAGATTAATATTACTGTCAGTTCAGTTAATAATAATTTTTAATTTAATGACTTTTTTACTTTAAAAATTTAAGAATTCCAAAAATAAATATAAATTTTTTATTGAAATTATTTCAAATCTATGTTTAGAATTAATTTATCATTATCAAATGGTATTTTAATCAAAAATTTAAATATTTTGAAAAATACTGATTTTTAATTTAATGTTTATAATTTTTAAACAAAATTAGAACTAAAATTAATGTTTTAATACATTTATAAATATTGAAATGCATTTTATAAATTTAACATATTTTTAGAGTTATTTTTGGACCTGAAAAAATGGTTGTTGTTCCTCCCTGCCATTATTGTATAATACAGAATCCTGTAATTAGAAACAGTGATGGAATCATCCAGTATGATCTGCTTGGTCAAACCAAATTATATCATGCAGATTTAGAAATAAGATTACAGCAGGATCCTTTTCCATTATATCCTGGTGAAATATTATATCAGGTAATTATAAAAAACTTTTTAATATTAACTTAATTTTATACAGTAAGAAAATATAATAATTTATATTAAAATTAATTGACATCTAGTGTAATTAAAAATAAATTAATCAAATTATCATTGTTAAAATAATGTTGCTACTGTTTTAACAAGTTTATCACTTTAGTTATCAGCAAGGTAATCTGTTATAATATGCATGATATCTTTATAAAATAAATCACATTTTAAAAAATTTTTTGGAAAGTACTAATTACTTTTACGAACTGAACTTTTACAAGACATAGTATTAATTACCTATTTTGTGTTTCTAAGGTTATGTGTTGATCAGATAGTAAGACTTTCATTTCTTATTTATTTTAAAATATTTATAGTTGAGAAAAATAAATCCTTCTCCAAGGAAAGCACTCAAAATGACTTCCAAATTGGATCACTTGCATCCATCACTCCCCACCCCTTCTCTTCCAACTGTATAGTAACTATATTAAGCTAAGTACATAGCTTAATATAGTTACTGCAGTTTTAAAAAATTTTTGCTAGTAAATTACTGTTAATCATATTATTGGGCTATGCAAAAACTGATTTCAAATCTTGGATCAGTAAAATTTCCTATGAAAATAGAAAAACTTGAAGAATCACTTGAAGAGAATAAAAACGAAAATCATAAAAACAATCAATTATTCATATCATTAAATTGGTAATAAGACATCTGAATTACAAAATTAAAAAAAAAAATAACTATATTTCCATATTTACTTGCATAATTCACACTATTGTGTAATTCATACACCTGAATGTTTGCTGTGAAATTTAAAAAATGTGTATATTCTTGAATATTTCATGCATTTAATACTGTACAGTATTTTGTAAAATTTGTTCCATCAATTAGTAAGTACTGTCTTGTTGATATCTGAAGATCCTTACTACTATGTTGAATTATAATAATATGAGTTGCCTTAGGATTTTCTTTAATTTAAATAAAAATAGCAATCAATAATGGTTGCTATTTTTATTTATCAATAATCCCTTATAATAATAAATAATTACATTATTTATATATATTTTTTCACAGAGTGGAATTTTTAATAAATCTTTATTACTTGAAATATTCTTACAAAATTCTTTGCAAGAATTGGAAAAATTGCACTTATTCACAAGCGTGTGACACGCTTGTGAATACCGGCTGAGGAGGGCCATAATAGGCCGAAAACGTTTCCGGAAAGAGATTGTATTATTAGTATATGTAGTGCATATTATATAGGAAAACAATAGTATTATTAGTATATGTAATATATATTATATATATCTCTATAAAATTAGTTTTTATCCTGGTTCAAGTACTTGTGATTTCTTTTGTCAGTAGAAGCAGCGGAACTCAGTTGTTTATACTTGTTGTGATTTCTTATAGTTGTAAGTCTTTTACTAATTTAAAATAAGGTTTATAATAAAATTTATTTATTCAGTGTGAATATAGTAAATTTATTGTGTCAGTGATATAAATTATAATGTTTTGTTTTTTTTTTCTAGAACATTAAAATGAAAAAATTATTTCTTACTTCTCCTAATATGAATTTACTGTATTGATAATTTAAATGTTTGCCTGTCAAGAAAATTTTTGAAAGATGTCATAATTACTAATTATGCCAACTGAAATAATATTCTTGATAGATTTAATTTGAATTTTCATATTTATGAAATAATCTTTATAAATATAAATTAGGGCATAGGCAGAAACATTATCGCATAATTAAAGATACCTAAGATCATTGCATTAATCCAAATTCTATATATATTATTGTCTGTAATATTTCTTAAGATATATTAAATAAGATCTATAATTTAATTTAGTTTTCTGATAATCATGGCTATTTGATATTTAATATTTTTCTTATTGACCAAAATATTGTTGATGATTTTATAACCTTTATATGTATAAATCGTAAACAATTAGTTTTTAAATTAATACTGGAAAAAACTGGTATTTTTGTATCAGTTCTAATATTTGAATACCAAAAATCCTGGAAAAATGACCAGGATTCCAAAATATTGGAATCCTGGTTATTTTTCCAAGATCTTAATATTGTAAGCCTTATTAGCATCATTTTTTGTCAGATGGAACTAAATAACAATAAAAAATAAATATCTTAATAAATCTATAAGAAAACCTCATCATTCATCATTTTCTCATCTTTATCTTAAAAGACTGAATGTTTGCTATTTTTAAAAAAATAAATCTACAAAGTTAATTAATATTACTTAAAATTTGACTTTAATAACCTGACCACTCTCTTAAATTTTATAAAAATCAATCAAATATTTGAAAAATTATTAGTGAGAAATCCTTGAATTTTGAATTTGATGTATCATTAAGATCATATTCAATGGCATAATCATCATGTTAATTTTTTATAAAAATCAAATGAATATTTTCTAATATATTAATAGAGTATCTCAGAAGTTTAAACATATGCCATTTTTAAACAATTGCAGTTTAAGAACTAATTGATGCAGCATTCAAGTGGTCTTTAATGGTAAAACATCAGCACCAAATTTCATGTAAAGATATTAATTAGCTAGAAGCAGCAGAACTCAGTTATTTATAGTTTCTAGTTCTGCTTTTGAAGTAACCTTGTCTCTTTCAATGGATCTCTCTCTCAGATTCCAACAACTGTAGTCTTGGATATTTTTCTTTCTCCACAATGGCTAATTTTCCGACTTTCAGCAGTCCATATCAGCTGGATGGCCGTGCGATAAAGCTTTGGCTTACCACTCTGGAGGATTGGGTTCAAATCTGGTCCCACACTTCCAGTTTTTTAGGAGGGGTTTGGACCTGGCCTGTTGAACCCTATCCTTCAACTATCCCATTGACCTCATCATGGGTGTTGATCAGCATGTGATGAACTATATAAGTGGCTGCCACCAGATATAGAATATTCCATGAGGATATGGCAGCTTAATCTAACTAACCTACAACCTTCAGCAGTCCACAAACATACCATGTGCCAAATCTAATGATTTTCCGTAGTTTTTGTCCTTCTAGTACAGAAATTCCATGTGATATCCAGTTACCTATATCCCAATGACCAGTAGCCTATTTCACATTCTCAGGTCCAAAACGTTACAAATACCAATTGCCAGTTGGATCACATAGCACAAGATAATTGTAATCCTGTCCATCCTTGATTGAGCATTCTTGGGAAGTCTGAAGAGTCTTAATGCGGTAGATTCCCCTTGCCTTCCACACTAATAAATTAGATTAACTAATTTAAAATTTTAATATTCCAAAAATTAAAATATTTTTGACCAAAGCAGCAACCAAATGGATGAAATTTCGTGATAAATACTGATATTAATAAAAGATCTTGTGTGTAAAGTTATAGATTAATATTACTGTCAGTTCAGTTAATAATAATTTTTAATTTAATGACTTTTTTACTTTAAAAATTTAAGAATTCCAAAAATAAATATAAATCTTTTATTGAAATTATTTCAAATCTATGTTTAGAATTAATTTATCATTATCAAATGGTATTTTAATCAAAAATTTAAATATTTTGAAAAATACTGATTTTTAATTTAATGTTTATAATTTTTAAACAAAATTAGAACTAAAATTAATGTTTTAATACATTTATAAATATTGAAATGCATTTTATAAATTTAACATATTTTTAGAGTTATTTTTGGACCTGAAAAAATGGTTGTTGTTCCTCCCTGCCATTATTGTATAATACAGAATCCTGTAATTAGAAACAGTGATGGAATCATCCAGTATGATCTGCTTGGTCAAACCAAATTATATCATGCAGATTTAGAAATAAGATTACAGCAGGATCCTTTTCCATTATATCCTGGTGAAATATTATATCAGGTAATTATAAAAAACTTTTTAATATTAACTTAATTTTATACAGTAAGAAAATATAATAATTTATATTAAAATTAATTGACATCTAGTGTAATTAAAAATAAATTAATCAAATTATCATTGTTAAAATAATGTTGCTACTGTTTTAACAAGTTTATCACTTTAGTTATCAGCAAGGTAATCTGTTATAATATGCATGATATCTTTATAAAATAAATCACATTTTAAAAAATTTTTTGGAAAGTACTAATTACTTTTACGAACTGAACTTTTACAAGACATAGTATTAATTACCTATTTTGTGTTTCTAAGGTTATGTGTTGATCAGATAGTAAGACTTTCATTTCTTATTTATTTTAAAATATTTATAGTTGAGAAAAATAAATCCTTCTCCAAGGAAAGCACTCAAAATGACTTCCAAATTGGATCACTTGCATCCATCACTCCCCACCCCTTCTCTTCCAACTGTATAGTAACTATATTAAGCTAAGTACATAGCTTAATATAGTTACTGCAGTTTTAAAAAATTTTTGCTAGTAAATTACTGTTAATCATATTATTGGGCTATGCAAAAACTGATTTCAAATCTTGGATCAGTAAAATTTCCTATGAAAATAGAAAAACTTGAAGAATCACTTGAAGAGAATAAAAACGAAAATCATAAAAACAATCAATTATTTATATCATTAAATTGGTAATAAGACATCTGAATTACAAAATTAAAAAAAAAAATAACTATATTTCCATATTTACTTGCATAATTCACACTATTGTGTAATTCATACACCTGAATGTTTGCTGTGAAATTTAAAAAATGTGTATATTCTTGAATATTTCATGCATTTAATACTGTACAGTATTTTGTAAAATTTGTTCCATCAATTAGTAAGTACTGTCTTGTTGATATCTGAAGATCCTTAGTACTATGTTGAATTATAATAATATGAGTTGCCTTAGGATTTTCTATAATTTAAATAAAAATAGCAATCAATAATGGTTGCTATTTTTATTTATCAATAATCCCTTCATATCATTAAATTGGTAATAAGACATCTGAATTACAAAATTTAAAAAAAAATGATAACTATATTTCCATATTTACTTGCATAATTCACACTATTGTGTAATTCATACACCTGAATGTTTGCTGTGAAATTTAAAAAATGTGTATATTCTTGAATATTTCATGCATTTAATACTGTACAGTATTTTGTAAAATTTGTTCCATCAATTAGTAAGTACTGTCTTGTTGATATCTGAAGATCCTTAGTACTATGTTGAATTATAATAATATGAGTTGCCTTAGGATTTTCTATAATTTAAATAAAAATAGCAATCAATAATGGTTGCTATTTTTATTTATCAATAATCCCTTATCTATTGTATTGTGAAATTCAAAGTATCACATTAATAAGCATTAATTATTCATAAATTTATATAAAATTGACAAGTCCCAAATTAAAATAAAACAAAATCTAAACAAACTTACAAAACCTTAAAATAAAATTAAAGATGCAGGAGTGCTTTCGGGCTGGACTGCCTCTCTACAGACTTTCTCTGTGCATCTGAAGAGGAATAGTCCAGCCCGAAAGCACTCCTGCATCTTTAATTTTATTTTAAGGTTCTGTAATCTAGTTTAGATTTTGTTTTATATAAATTTATAAGTTGCATCAGAAGCATTCTTTCATCTTAAGATAAGTATTATATTCACTATAGTCTGTATACTTAGAAGTTTTCTCTTCGTTTTCAACCAATGAGAAGCAAGTATTTATCAATTAGTATTGTTAGTGATGGAAGGCTACAGTACATTTTATTTTCATGGTTTCCTTTGTTTATGGTAGTGTAATTTGAGTTTCACATTGAAATTTAATTCATCATCAAGGAAGACAGATTATTTATATATGTTCATTAATATTTTAAAAATGAGAATGTTAATGAAAGGCTTATATAATTATTATTATGATGATGATGATAATTTTAATTATATTGTAAGCATTTAAAAAGTATAGTCTGACTAGAAGAGAATGACTAATGTGTGAACATATCACATGATGAGAGAAGCTGTATTGTAAGAATTCAGTTAAAGTGAAGACTTTAATTATTTTTAATTACCCTCTTTACTTTATACTATTATAAAAGAATTTTGTTATATTTCTAAATAAATTAAAATTTTCTTCTAAATGGTTTCCATGATAGCTCTGAATTCTACAAATTAGCGTCATTTCAATAGTTAATTAACACTTCCTAATTCTATTGTGCATACTGACTGACTGTTCATTCTATTTTGTTCAGATTATCTGTTAATTGTTAGAAACTGAAAAACAACATTGTTTGAAATTGAACATCATTGAATGTCACTGTTAAAATAGGAAGAAGTAAGCATGATATATCATGTGTGACAATTTTTCTAAGGGGAAAATTTTAAATATACAGACTATAGAACTCTCACAGTATAGATTCAGAATATTTTCATCTGATCTATCTGATAATACTTTATATGGGGCAAAAATTTATCAAAAATGATTATTTTTCTATAAAAAAAAACTACAAAAATAAAATATCAATAAAACTTGGAATACAGTGAAATTGGCAAAATTGTTATATAAAAAATTTCATCTGATATGTTCTAAGTCTATCCTAAAAATTTCATAGTAATATATTAATTATTTTGGTCCTGCAACATCTTACTAAGCCAATCTGATAAGTCTGTGGTTTTTCTACATCACTTCTACTAACTTTATGCTTCAAAATGAAAATAACCTATAAACCTAACCTATATCTGTACAAAAATCATTTTATTGCAATTTTAAACACACTCATTCCTTGAGTTATGAGCATTCGATTTATAAACATTCATACTTAGGAACATGAAATTTTATTTTCAAATTTCACAAAATTTCAATAACTCCTTAATAGTTTTAAACAGTATGATAGTAGAATGCTCTAACATCCAATATAATGTAAAATTTCACAGTAAACATATTGTAGCAGTATTTCAAAAAGGCAGCAATTTGATCAAAAAAAATCCTGTCTTTTTGTTCATATCTGTGAAATAAAAAACTTCTAATTTGTTAAATTATAAAATATATTACTGTACACAGTGTATAAAGTTATTTGGTACTTTAGGAGCTAAATAACACCAATATAAGTTATGAAATAACCTGAGTTATGAACAAAACTTATGGATGAATTATGTTTATAATTCAAGCCATGTAATTCTATTGTTCTAGACATCACCATGTTGTGTTGATGTAGGCTGATTTCTGATGATATTTTAGTTATAAACAAAGCCAAAAATATGTCTGGTTTCTATTCCCTATAGTGGTTTGACAGAATAGCAATAACATGTATCATGTTAATACTTTGTCAAACCATTATATGTATTGTAACGAAGTATATACACCCCTATATGCTTGTGCATGGACATCATTCAGGTGATGCACAAGCATATAGGGGAGTATATTCGAGCACCTGAATGATGTCCATAGTGTCAATGATCGCCAAAAATTTCACTTTCCAATATCATAAGGTAATATAGCTCTCTTAGAAAATTATGTAACCAAAATAAGAAGACCTTAAACTTTTTCTAAGGGATGCGTAAAGGCCAGTATCCATTGCAGCATAGAAAATGAAAATAGAAACCATTGCTGTCTGCTGCAGGTGAAATCTGCAGTATGATTTCTCACTTTGACAAATGTGTTTTCTGATAATTTTTCATATATTTTAGTTTTTTTCAAGAGTTTTTGCAAATAATCAAAAATACAAAAAATAATTTAATTCATTTGCTGTCATTGATGTGTATAGACTTCAATGAAGTGGAATAAAAAAACAATGAAAAAATTTATCTTGAATAACCTGAGTTATGAACAAAACTTATGGATGAATTATGTTTGTAATTCAAGCCATGTAATTCTGTTATTCTAGACATCACCATGTTGTGTTGATGTAGGCTGATTTCTGATGATATTTTAGTATAAACAAAGCCAAAAATATGTCTGGTTTCTAATCCCTATAGTTGTTTGACAGAATAGCAATAACATGTATCATGTTAATACTTTGTCAAACCATTATATGTATTGTAACGAAGTATATACACCCCTATATGCTTGTGCATATAGGGGAGTATATTCTAGCACCTGAATGATGTCCATAGTGTCAATGATCGCCAAAAATTTCACTTTCCAATATCATAAGGTAATATAGCTCTCTTAGAAAATTATGTAACCAAAATAGGAAGACCTTAAATTTTTTCTAAGGGATGCATAAAGGCCAGTATCCATTGCAGCATAGAAAATGAAATAGAAACCATTGCTGTCTGCTGCAGGTGAAATCTGCAGTATGATTTCTCACTTTGACAAATGTGTTTTCTGATAATTTTTCATGTATTTTAGTTTTTTTCAAGTTTTTGCAAATAACCAAAAATACAAAAAATAATTTAATTCATTTGCTGTCGTTGATGTGTATAGACTTCAATGAAGTGGAATAAAAAAACAATGAAAAAATTTATCTTGATTTTTATTTATTCAGCTTTTGCAAATCAGTATTTTTCTGTGTATTTGTTGAAAATACACCCCTTTTGAGAGTGGTTCCTAAATTTTTTTTAAATTGTGTAAACAAACATTATTTATAATTGAACCACTCAATAGAATTTGGATTTTTTATCCCATTTTGTTGATTTTTATAATCTATTTTATCAAAGTTATTCAGTTTTGGGAAGAGATAAATAATAATTTTGAAATTAAAGTAAAAATCAAATCTTTCATACAATGAGCTATAAAATGCTGAAGCTGAAAAATATTATAGATAATGGGAAAATATTGGTTAATGTTTGGTTAATTGTTTTAATTCTGTTTAAATTGGTTAAAATAAACTAAAATGTAATTTAATCATTCATTTTTTTTTTTTTTTTTTTAAAATGTATCTTAATCCTTCTTTTTTTGTTTCAATTTTACCAAAATTTAGAAGAAAATTGCAAAAAACAAAATGTAAACACTCTGTGGCTATTTAAATGACTGTGACACTTTTATTGCTTTACAACAGCCACTTGCTTCCCAGGAAATTGAAGCCAAGCCTACTTTATCCCACAGTATATTGTATTGGGTGAGTTGCTAAAGTAAACTATCTGCGGTCCAATTAGAGCAATATAATATTACAGCTGTTTATATATGAGATGAGAGCATTTTCATAAATGTTAGAATTTTTTGTTATAAATTTAAAAATTTATAAAAAAAAAATACAGCTAAAAATTATGTTAAATGAAGTAAGAACAAGTTAATAAATATGAAATATTGTCATATTTATTAATATTTCAAAGTCCAATTAGAGCAATATAATATTACAGCTGTTTATATATGAGATGATAGCATTTTATTAAATGTTAGAATTTTTTGTTATAAATTTAAAAATTTAAAAAAAAAAATACAGCTAAAAATTATGTAAATGAAGTAAGAACAAGTTAATAAATATGAAATATTGTCATATTTATTAATATTTCATTGAATTTATGTAATTTTTTTAATAATTATATGACAACTTCATTCAACCAAAGTTATGTAAATCTTGGTTTTTTATAAATAATTTCTGAAAATTTTGGCCAAAATCTTCATGGCTCATTTTGTTCAGATGACATGTTGCTATCTAATAATATCAACTATTGATATTTCATTGGATGGCTAAGATTTCATATAAAAAAATTGTTTTTTCATTATCTCATATACAGAATAAAAGTTGTGAAAAAATAAAATTCCAAAAAAATGCTTACATTGTTAAAGAGTGAAATATGCTATAAATTTTGAAAATTTCAAAAGATTTTGATGAAAATTATGTGAAATTTCACAATTTTAATTCTCTTATTATTTTTCATATTTATTTGGCTTAATTTTAATGACTAGCCAGTACACTATTACCTGCAGAAATTGACGTATGGCACTCAAGGGATTAAATAAATGATAGTTAACTGAGATGAGTTTGAATAGTGGTCATTGTATTTGTCTGATGTTCCAGTTACTTGTCCCGAGTGATAAACTATATAATGTTCATCTTTATTTTATAAATCATTTTGAAGTTTTGTTATCAGAAGATACTTTTTTATTTATATTTATTATAACGTAATTTGAATAATACTATTCAAACATATAACTGCTTTACCATATTAATACAGTGGTGCCTCACAATTTGACACTAATCCGACTCTGAAGTAATGTCGAATTGTGGGACAATATTTTCCATATAAGACTATGTAAAATTGTTATTGGACCCCCATCTCACTCCCCTAACTAGTGAGTGAGAGAGATACAATATATTATTTAACTGTCGAATTGCAGGCATTTCCCATATAAGAAGACTATGTAAAATAGATTAATTCGTTATCGGTCCTCATCTCACTCTCCTAACGGATGAGGGGAGAGGGATACACTATATTATATCCCACTCCCCTAATGAGTGAGATGAAAGAGATACACTATATTATTTACTCATCCAATTCCCGTTAACAGGTGAAGTGACAGAGATACACTATATTATTTACTTTATTATGTGTTTTACTATTGTATAACACACTAAATTACAAAATACACTATTTCAATACACAATTTATTAGCCCTTGGATGTTGGAATGAAGTCTTCCAGCAGACTATTTTATACACAACACAATTTATTAGCCCTTGGATGTTAGAATGAAGTCTTCCAGCAGACGCCCTAGCACCCATAATCTTCTCTCTCTATTGCAAAACATTGCCACAGTTGTCTATTTATTAGCCCTTGGATGTTGGAATGAAGTCTTCCAGCAGACATCCTAACCCATAATCTTCTGTCTCTGTTGCAAAACGTTGCTACAGTTGTCCTAGGATCTTCTGTGTTGCAAAACGTTACTACAGTTGTCCTAAAAACGCCATACTCCATGGATGTTGGAATGAAGTCTTCCAGCAGACACCCTAGCACCCATAATCCGTGTTGCAAAACGTTACCACAGTTGTCCTAGAAACGTCATACTCGAGTTACATTTAAATTGTTCTCCACAGTTGTCCTAGAAATGCCATACTTGAGTTTGGAATGAAGCTATTTTATATACAACACAATTTATTAGCCCTTGGATGTTGGAATGAAGTCTTCCAGCAGAGACTATTTTATACACAACACAATTTATTAGCCCTTGGATGTTAGAATGAAGTCTTCCAGCAGACGCCCTAGCACCCATAATCTTCTCTCTCTGCAAAACATTGCCACAGTTGTCCCCAAGCACCCATAATCTTCTCTCTCTGTTGCAAAACATTGCCACAGTTGTCCTAGAAATGCCATACTTGAGTTATATTTTAACTGTTCTACCTTTCTGCACTTTATCTGCAATTTTTTTCTTTGTCTCTTTGCTCAATCAATTGTTCTTTTCAAAATTATTCCTCTGTTCAGTTCTCTTTGAACCCATCCTTACATTTCACTCAAAAAAATAAGTTGTTCTTTTTTGAATTATTCCTCTGTTCAGTTCTCTTTGAACCCATCCTTACATTTCACTCAAAAAAATAATAATAATTACAAATTTTTTATTTTCTGAAAAATGTAGAATTGCAAATTAACAAACAACACGGGCAAACATCAAAGTAGACCAAAAAGAACTGACAAATAGCAAATGACATCACCCAGTTCCATGCACGCACATGTGCCAACCCGCAAAACTCAAATGTCAAATTGCGAGGCACCACTGTGTTATTAAAATCTAAGCACTTTCTATTCAATCATAATCAGCGCTCAATTATAATCATTAACATAGTGATTGTAATTGAGCACTGATGATGATTGCATAGCAATTGAAAGTATTACAGGAATAAAGTTTTTTGTTGATTAATCTACTGCTGCCAGCACTTAGATTTTAATAATAATAATTTGAATATATTCAATAAATAACTTATGTTTGTTATTAACTGTGTATCTTTATATTTTTCTCTCATCATCATCATCATCATCATCATCATAAATAAATAATAGAACTATCTCAAATATAATCATTTATTCACAATACATAAATAAAGCATTTTTGAGATGAACTTAAAATGAATCAAATCTTTTTTATATTGTGATTAATTGATTCAATAAATTTTCTTGTTTAACTTTATATTTTAAAAATTTCCAATATTTTTTCCAAAATTTATTAAATTTATATATGTGTGTGTATTAATTAGGAAGTGAAACCACTACAAGTTGTTCCAGCAAATTCTGCTCTTAGAGTTCGAGCATTACGGGATTTTAAAGATGGTGATGTAAAAAGAATTGCAGGAGATGAATGGTTATTTGAAGGACCAGGTAATCATTTTTTTTTTTTTTATTAGATTATTCTATTTAAATGGCAGTAGCTGATGAAGCTTGAAAATTTATAGAAATTAAAAGTTTTATGAATAAAAATAAGGTATGAATAAAGAAAATTGAATGATAATCTGAAAGATTATTGGTGAAACACAAATTATTATGTAAATTTTAATTAAGTTAGTTAATTGAAAAATAACAAAAATTTATTAAAATATTGTCATTCATTTTAATAAAATTTATTTATTGATATGTTTTTTTCTTCATTTCAATAATTTTTATTTTAATTTTTTATAAATTTTCGAATTTATATCAAAAACATGACATACATGAAAATCGTCCATTCTCATACATAAACAGCTATAACATTTTCTACCCTACTTTAATTGGCCTCGAGATGCTTTGTTGACATACTACACACAATACCACATGCAGCGCAGTAAAGTAGGCTTGCCTGCTATTTCTCACAAGATGACAAGCACCATAAAACAATAAAAGTGCCATGCCTCTTTTTACAGCCTGGAGTTGTCTACATTAATCATATTTTATTAAATTATCTGTAAAAGTAAAGCAATAAATGAACAAATAAGACAAATTATTATGTAAATTTTAATTAAGTTAGTTAATTGAAAAATAACAAAAATTTATTAAAATATTGTCATTCATTTTAATAAAATTTATTTATTGATATGTTTTTTTCTTCATTTCAATAATTTTTATTTTAATTTTTATAAATTTTCCAATTTATTTCAAAAACATGACATACATGAAAATCGTCCATTCTCATACATAAACAGCTATAACATTTTCTACCCTACTTTAATTGGCCTCGAGATGCTTTGTTGACATACTACACACAATACCACATGCTACACACAATACCACATGCAGCGCAGTAAAGTAGGCTTGGCTGCTATTTCTCACGAGATGACAAGCACCATAAAACAATAAAAGTGTCATGCCTCTTTTTACAGCCTGGAGTTGTTTACATTAATCATATTTTATTAAATTATCTGTAAAAGTAAAGCAATAAATGAACAAATAAGGGGCTATAGTCCAAACAGAGAGACACCCCCCTTCTGCCATCCTGACAATTCGTCTATTATCTCGTTCATTTGTCGGAAAATTTAGGCCCCATCTTTGGAGGCATGTACTTTCACCCAATAAATGCAAAAAAACCACTCTGAGATATCTGCACTGTATAACTCAGGATTGAATTTTTTTGTTCCACTTCCTTGACATGTAGACAGACCTCAATGAGTTAATAGTTTAAGAAACCAATTTTATAAATTTAACTATTTTATAATATGCTTAATCCATTCATGTTATACATTGTCGTGAATTTATTGGCGTATTATTTGCTAAAAATTTAAGATATTACTATAACACAAAACAAAAATAGCATTCTTACAAATTTATAATTTTGACAATTATGAAATTTCAGAATTATGGTTTTAATCTTATTTCATCCATGTATTTTTCAAGTTTTTTTTCACATTTTTATCAGCATTTTATTTTTAAATTAATTTTTTGCAGTTTGATTGAAAAGACTTCCTTCTTTTTCTCTTTTGGAGAAAAATTTGTTTAATGGGGAAGAAAAAATTTTATTCATCAATTGTATTTACAATAGAGCCTCACTTACTTACTGATTAGGAGGCTAGATAAATATTGGATATACAAAGAACATAAATAATAATGGATATAATTGAGAATAATACTTAAGAAATAAATGTATTACAAATATATTATTGAAAATCTTTTTTTGGATATTTTATTATATATATACATATATATATATAGGGATTATAAAATTTTATTTCTATATTGTATATATAAATAAAAATTTTATGGTAATCAAGAATATTTAAATTTAGTATTATCCCAATTATCTGACTTAGGTATATAAAGCTATATATATGTAGCATCAGATAATTTTACTGAAACATTTTGAATATGATCAATGAATTTTGCCATATTTGCTAAATTCCTTTATTTCTTAATTAGAACAAATTTAGTATTATCCCAATTATCTGACTTTAGTATATAAAGCTATATATATGTAGCATCAGATAATTTTACTGAATTTGAATATGATCAATGAATTTTGCCATATTTGCTAAATTCCTTTATTTCTTAATTAGAATATTTTAAAATGATTTCATTTCCTCTGGTATTTATTTTTCAAATTACAGTTTATTTATTTCTATTTTTTTTAAGATATTCAAGTACTTTGTTTTAATTTTCATAATTTACTTTTTTAGCAACATATATACCTCGTAAAGAAGTAGAAGTTGTAGAGAAAGTTAGAGCAACTGTAATCAAACCAAATCAAGCACTAAAACTTCGAGCAAAAACTGAAATGATTGATCGTGACTCAATTAAACGTGTAATGGGAGAAGAATGGCTCATAAGAAAAGTTGGTGCTTATTTACCAGGTGCTCATGAAGAAATTGTTGATATTGTTAATGCATATATTCTTACTGAAAAAGTAAATTATTTTTCATTTCTAATTACTGTAAATGTAAATATTCTAAATAATCCACAGTTGAATTAATATTCTTGAGTAAATAATTTATTATTATTAGGAAGCTGTCCATGTTTGTGCAATTCGCACATTTGTTGATGATTTGGGAAACACCAGAAAAAATGGAGAAGAATGGCTGGTGAAAATGACGGATGCCGATACATATATTCCAGGTGTATATGAGAAAGTTGTAAGAGTAGTTCCTATTACGATACTTTCAAATCGTCAATATTGTGTGATATTAAATCCTGTTGATGATGATGGTAAACCACAACTTGGTCAGAAAAAGTTGGTTAAGGTAAATTATTAAAAAAAATTCCTTTTTTATTTGACTTTAAACTGTTTTAATTTTAATTAAACAATATCCAACTTTAATTAACATAAAGAACTATTTTCAGTATTATCACAAGATACTAGAGAGAACTTATTAATTCTTTACTAGTTACTTTAAATAAAAATCTTATTGCTGATTTAATTCTTTCATAGATCAATAGTACTTTGATTAATATTTTATATTTTCAATAAATAAATTTTTTGAAAGTATAGGTATAGGATCATTTGTCTGGAATGCATTAGACCTGAGGTTTCTTGGATAAGAGATTTTTCTGGAATATAAAGCAACTCACTTAAATCTATTTTAATATTTAAAAATTACAAAACAAATAAATGCTCTGCATTCAAAATTAAAGTATTGCCTGCATAATGATATATGATTAAAAGAAGATAGTGACTTAAGATTTTCAACAAGAATTTTTGATTCAAAAATTCCTTTAGTTAGTCCTTTTTATAAAAAAAAATTAATTATATAAAACACTTACTATTCTATATAATAATATAGATATTTTTATTATCTGTCATAAAAATCTTCAGCAATTATGACCATTCAAAATTAAAAATATTAAGACAATCATTCATGTAAAATAATAATTATCTAATAAAATAAAATTGCTTATATATAATATTTACTTGATATGCTAATATAAAGCAATACAAAATTGACAGTAAAGATATCATAGTTCGTCGGAATGGAAAAGCAAAAGGAAAGGAACATGTTCCGTTCCTTTTTTTTTGGCCGGTTCATAGTTCATCGGAATGGAAAAGCAAAAGGAAAGGAACATGTTCCGTTCCTTTTTTTTTGAATGTCTAGCTGTTCATAGTTGAACGGAATGAAGAAAGAATGTGCATGCTCTTTGTCGACTCTTGTTTGAGATATGGTGGCTATCATTTTGAATGTCTAGCTGTTCATAGTTGAATGGAATGAAGAAAGAATGCGCATGCTCTTTGTCGACTCTTGTTTGAGATATGGTGGCTATCACTTATCAACAGAAGTGGGGTTCAGCCATATATATAGTAAAAATTTAACAAAGAGAAAGATAAATTATATTTGTTTAATAAATTCAGAGAGAAAAATGTTTGGAGAATATTTTAAACTAATACAGATCAGGAATAGTGATCCCGAAATTCTTTTTCGATATTTCAGGTTTATTATTAAATTTTATTATAAGATATTGTAATATAATTTAAAATAATCTTGGCCGAAATAATATTTATTATTATTAAGGATGTTGTATTGAATTTGCCATGGAATTTGTTGATGCACGCGTTGACTTAAGGGATACCAACAAAGGAAAAGTATAAGCGCTGTTAACTTTTCTGATTGAGATAGAAGGAAGGGAACGATGTCAAAAGGAATGCGTGAAATAGCACTCAGAAGACAACTTTGGCATTCTTTTCTTTTTTTTTCCGTTCTGGCAAACTATGAATCGGCCTTAACACATGATGTCGTCCTTTAATGTTTGCAACACAAATTTTCAATATCAAATTTTTTAAAAAATGAATGCGTGAAATAGCGCTCAGAAGACAACTTTGGCATTCTTTTCTTTTTCCTTTTCCGTTCCGGCAAACGATGAATTGGCCTTAACACATGATGTCGTCCTTTAATGTTTGCAACACAAATTTTCAATATCAAATTTTTTGTGCATGATAAAATAGACAAACTAACTTTTCTCAAACCTGTTATTTTTGTTAAAACACTCAGCTATTTATCCATTATCAGTATCATATAGAATGAAAATTAAATTACTGGATCTCTCTTATGCTATCTTGAATGACTAAGTAGCTGCATCAAATGTTTTTCATTTCACATAACTATTTAACATAGTTAAACTCACTAGAAAAATTGAAATTAAACTATTAAACTATTTGAAGCAAATAATTAAAATATATATTTTAATTTTTACCTGTAAAAAATTAACATTATTTATTAAGATAATTTAATTTTTAGAAACTTTTCTTTGTTAAAATTTAATTTATTAAAATATTTTATTTTAAAGGGTGAGAAATCTTTCTTTTTGCATCCTGGGGAGAGTTTGGAAAATGATATTCAAGATATTTATGTCTTAAGTGATAATGAAGGTCTTGTTTTACATGCAAAAGAATCTTTCTTAGATAAAAGTGTAACTCCTGTAAATTTATTTTTTATTGGTTTTAATGTAAACTTAAAGTTTTAAATCTGAAACTGGCTATTTTAAACTTTTATAAAATTTTTTCCAAAGGAAGTTTTGCGTCAGCCAGGTGATAAATGGATGATTAGGGGTTCAGCAGAATATATACCTCCAACTGAAGTAGAAATTTTGGCAAAGAGACAAGCTATTCCTCTTGATGAAAATGAAGGAATATATATTCGAAACATTAAAACAGGAAAAGTAAGACAATTTTTTTGTTCTTTTTTTTAAATAATTTTTACGACTGTCTTAATATAAGTTTCTTTATTCAAATTGAAAAACCATTTTTATATAACAACATTATAGGATACTTGTTCTTATAAAGCAAATCAAGGTTCAATATAATAATGAAAAATAAAACACCTGAAAATGAACTGTAAAAAATTTTTTAATTAATTAGCAACTCTCATTACTAATAATTTTCAATTATTAGTTTATCATCAGTGCAACTACTACAAATTAAAACAGAACCTTAATTTATTTATAAAATTCTATCCTTATTAAATTTTCGAATTTAATAAAGATAGGTTAATAAAGATACTTAATATAGATTTTCTTTATAACTATTTTTATTAAACCAAAAGCAGAAACATTTTAGTTTTTCAACCCTCTTCAGCTGCTTTTAGTGCTACTTCGGAATCAATGGCAATTTGGCTATTAGGAACAGGTTCAACTTGTTTGGGTGCTAGGGCATAAAGGGAGTGAGGTTGCAAATGGGTTGGTTAAGAAAGTTGTTTCTTGCTCCGTTATTAGATCTCATCAGATCTTGTGCATTTGGGCAAGTTGTAGGACTAGTTTTGAAAGATCAGTATTTCTCTCAATGGAAGACCATTCTTGGACAAAGGCAAACAAAGGCTGTTATTTTAGATCTCTGATTACAGAGAACTTGAGACTTGCTTGCATTGCATAAGTCAAATAAGAATTGTTGGAAGATCAGTATTTCTCTCAATGGAAGACCATTCTTGGACTAAGGCAAACAAAGGCTCTTATTTTAGGTCTCTGATTACAGAGAACTTGAGACTTGCTTGCATTGCATAAGTCAAATAAGAATTGTTGTAAAGTTGCAATATTCAAAAACAACAATAATCTAAACCTAACAGTTTTAATGACTCTGCAAATCTAGAATCCAGTCTGAGCTCAGGTCTTTTTACTGTTTCATAAAATAAATCAAATCAATCAATCTAACGTTAACATCTAAACAACAAAAACAAACAACCAAAAAACTTATGGCTTAAAGTATCAAACAAGTATTAGAACTTAATAATAAAAAACAATGTAGGAAGTAATACTATTAAATTGAATAAACTCTCAAAACAAGTAAAGTTAAATAATAAAAATAATTTATTTGATGCAAACACTTAAAAAAAAAGTGTTAATTAAAGCTTTATTTAATCAATAATAAAGCACAAAACAAGTTATCAATAAAACTTGTTTAATCAAAAATTCAAATATCAAAATATTCAGAACAATAATAAATATAACTATAAATACTAATTAATTCTAATCTCCACACTCCAATACAAACTCAAGTAATTGTCAATCTTACAAGAAATTCAATAGTCACTAAGCAGCTCCATTCAATATGAAACACCTCACTTTGTTATTTTTCACACAAGTTTTTATCATAGTAACATTTACAATCCCAAGTGTGTCTTATTTACATAAGTTGTGCAACAAGTTCAAGTTTCTTAATTTACAGAGTAATCAATTCTTTACAATTATTTATGTACTGAATATAAAACATCGATAGAGGTCATTCTTATATTCTCACATCGGATCAATGGTAATGATTTAGATTAGATGGCATCAAGAGCCAAGAGAGTTCATCAGGAGACAGGCATAATTTCTTGTATATATTTGTTCTGCAAAAGCTTCTGCACCATTTGACCCCTTAAATACTAATTAATTCTAATTTCCACACTCCGATACAAACTCAAGTAATTGTCAATCTTACAAGAAATACAATAGTCACTAAGCAGCTCCATTCAATATGAAACACCTCACTTTGTTATTTTTCACACAAGTTTTTATCATAGTAACATTTACAATCCCAAGTGTGTCTTATTTACATAAGTTGTGCAACAAGTTCAAGTTTCTTAATTTACAGAGTAATCAATTCTTTACAATTATTTATGTACTGAATATAAAACATCGATAGAGGTCATTCTTATATTCTCACATCGGATCAATGGTAATGATTTAGATTAGATGGCATCAAGAGTCGAGAGTTCATCGGGAGACAGGCATAATTTCTTGTATATATTTGTTCTGCAAAAGCTTCTGCACCATTTGACCTTTTGGGACTAAATTTGGTCTAGAAATTTCTTGTAGCCCTACAGATAACATAGGCTACCCTCAATTGAGATTGCCTCAGGGTGTGGGGCATTTTGAAGTGGCAATGAAAATTCCTTCATTTAAATCCTTCAAAGTGGTGTTCAAATTCAGGATAATGTCATAGTGACACAGGTGTAATGTCATCGGTTAAGTAATAATGACATCACCATTATGATGTATCATAATGGTGATGTCATTATTATTAATATTATGTGCTGGCTATACCACCTGATAAAATTGCCCACAAAAAGCCAATGGATTCCAAATGACATAATGAATTACATGATGTCTTTGTGACTTAACAATAGATGACATCACAAAATCTATGGCTGCCTAATGTTATGATTATGTCATCATGCCATTGTGATATAATCATGATCAGTCAGTTGATTTCAAATACTATAATAAATGAAATACTTTATGAGCAAATGATGATACTTCTGCATGGTTTACTATAAATTTATAAAGTTTATAAATCCATGGGATTTTGCCCAGCCCATTGAATAGCATTTCTCCAACTTCTAGTTGATTCCATCATGGGTATTGGCCAACCTGTCTTAGGTTCTAAAAGTGGCCATTGCCAAAAATTAAAAAAAATTGGACAAAAATTTGGCCAGTTAAAGTGAGACTGGATAAGAGGGAGTCTGTTGTATAAGTTTTCAAATTATGCCCAGACAATGCTGGGTACATTTTGATAGTCAATAATAAATTAAAAAAAAATCTGGTATCTTGAATTTGTCTTTCAAAGTTTTACTGTGTTTTATAAAATTTCAATATTCAAATAGATTTTAGAAAAACATTTTTTTTATTGATATTAATTCAAAAAGTAAACATTTCATAATATTTAAAAGATAATAATTTGTCTTTACCTGGATGATGGCTATACACACTGCTTCTTAGTCTATATAGTACTATATTTTATGTTGTAAGCCTGCACATAGCATATGGCTCTGGTGATTCCATTCACCAGCGAATGGCCATGTAATGATGTATGTAAAAACAATAGGCTCAAGCTTCAGAGTGATGATGCATCGTGTATAGTCACCATACAAGTAAGGTAAATTTTCACCTGTTTAAAATGCAAATTATATAATAGGTTCGTGCAGTCTGTGGTCAGACTTATATGATGGATCAAGATGAAGAACTTTGGGAAAAAGAACTATCACCAAATGTTGAATCATTATTGTCTGCTCATTATGATCCTATGGCTGATAGGGGAAGATGGGCAGATAAACAATCTTCTGCTTCATCAAGAAATAAAACACGAGTAGTGACTTTCCGTGTGCCGCATAATGCAGCAATTCAGATATATGATTATAAAGGGAAGAAAGCAAGGTATTTTTAAAAATATTTAATAATGATTGAAGTTTATATTTAATTCAAACTTTCATTTAACTTAATCATAAGAGATTAATTTATTTGATATCAGAATATTTTCTACAGTTTATTGATATATGTTAAATACAGAAGGTACCTGACTTATAACTATCTGACTAACAATCTGTACTTATGATGATGATTATGTACAATGATAATCCTTATGTATTAAGGATTGAATTACTTATAACAGCAGTGATTTGCAATAATGGAAGGTAATTGACAGGATGAACATGCTGTTGCCAGGATGAAAGCATATTGTATTTCCACCATGCATATTCATATTTAAATTTGGGTCTCATACTTCTAGATATTTCAAATATCTAGGCTCACATTCAATCCCATTCTTCACCGGACTGTCCACTGTGAGTGACCTGTAGTGAGTGTTCGGATGCCTAGTTACTTCATATCCAATCAAAAGGAAAGGTATATATAATGCAAAAGAAAAGTGGTGGCTAGGTAGGTCTTCAATGCTTTTTTTATAAAAATTAAATTTTGTTTAAATTCAAAAATATTTTCTGCATATGTATAATAAATGTAATGAAATCAGATATAAATTAATTCACTTATCTGAATTCATTCCTGGCTGGAGATGGAATTCAGATTCCATGCTTCTAAAAAAGTTTTTGATGGATCCAGCCTGAGCATAAATTTACCTATTATAAAATCCTGCAGGCTGTATTATAGTTATGGGTAGTTTGTAGTTGATATGAAATGGATTCTACTATATAGTAATCAGCCAAGAATTCGAAAGTAGCATTAAAAATAATTGCTTACTTTTGCTATAAACTTAGGACAGTTTGAATTAAGCCACCAAGAGATACTTTCGGCAGCAGCCATTTTTAAACTCCTCTACAGTGTTCAACATCTAATGGTGGGATCAATCAGAAGAATGGAGTTCAATGGGTCTGGCCAGGCATGAATCCTTTCTAAAACAAAATGAGATAGATAACATTCAGATAGGCATGAAAAATGAAATTTCCTCATTTAAAATTATTGTATGTTGCTATATTTTTAAAAGCATATTTAATATTTTAAGTTTAATGTTGGTTGGAGAATATAATCTCCATTTTAACATTGAACATAATTTTTTATCAGTGTAGAATTATGATGGATATGAGCTATTTGAAATTTTTGAATGCAATCCCCATTGTAAATTGGGTGCCTCCTGTATATAAAAGATTTTTTAATTAACATTAAGATAATTATCTTTCAGAGTGGTTTTTGGTCCAGAATTAGTAATGTTGGGACCAGATGAACAGTTTACACAATTAAGCTTGTCTGGTGGAAAACCAAAAAAGCCGAATATGATCCGTAGTTTGTGCCTCCTCTTAGGTCCAGATTTTTGCACAGATGTCATTGTTGTGGAAACAGCTGATCATGCTCGTTTACAGCTTCAACTTGCATATAATTGGTAAGTATTATATTCCAGTTAAAATTTCAATAATTTCCTCATTTCTAAAGATTTTTAATATAAACAAAACAAATTTCTATAAAACATTAATTGATATTTCTATAACCATTGATTAATTTCTATTTCTATAAATTGATTTCTATAATGCCCATTAATTTTATTTAGGCATTTTGATGTAACTAATAAAGATGACGCAACAGCTACTAAATTATTTGGCGTACCAGATTTTATTGGTGATCTTTGTAAAGCCATTGCTTCTCGTATAAGAGGAGCTGTGGCATCAACTAATTTTGACGATTTCCATAAGGTTTACTAAATGTTTCAAAATTGTTATTAAAAAATATGCATTCATAATTTACATATCTTTTTTTTTAATTTAGAATTCTTCAAAAGTCATTCGGGCTGCAGTATTTGGTTATGATTCAGATAGAAAGATTCGAAGCAGGTTAACATTTCCACAAAATAACTTGGTGATTACAAGTGTAGATATACAGAGTGTTGAACCAGTAGATCAGAGGACAAGAGAGTCTCTTCAAAAATCAGTTCAACTTGCTATTGAGATAACAACTCAAAGTCAGGAAGCAGCTGCTAGGTAAAAATGTTTTTAAACTTTTTGCAATTGGCTGTAAATTTCACATTAAACTTTTATTTTTTTCTGAAGGCATGAAGCAGAAAGACGAGAACAAGAAGCAAGAGGGAAATTGGAAAGACAAAGGATTTCTGATGAAGTAGAATCAGAACGTAGTCGTAAAAGTCTCCTAGAATTGCAAGCAGCTAGTATGGCAGTTGAAAGCTGTGGACAAGCAAAAGCAGAGGCACAGAGTAAAGCTGAAGCTCAAAGGATTGAAGCAGAAACAGCTGTTGAACAAGCCAAATTAAAAGTGGAAGCTATGACTATTGAAGCAGTAAGAATCACCTTTTAATTTTAATAAATTTAATTATGTTTGCTGAATAAATATGGCATATTAGCATCAACTTCTATGAATATAGATTAATTCTCAAATAAGTGAGGAAATTTCTTGTATTGTGAATAGGCCTTTGTTAATCTTTGTTAAAAGATAATTTTGAGTATTTCTTTATTCATTTAGAATAACATCTTATATTACTGTCAAATGTAGAATTTGGATGATTAAAAATAGCTAATTATGAAATTATTTTTTTTAAAAGCAATAACAACTTGTGTAATTATTATTTAAGGTTGCTTTCATATAAGAATATAATATAATTAAAACTACCAATATATTAAATCATGTAATTTTCTTTTTAAGGAAGCTGAATTAGAGAGACTAAAGAAAGCTAGAGAAGCTGAAATTAATTACATTCGTGATCAAGATGAATTGCAGATTAAAAGAGCACGAGAACTGGCAGATATAGATGTTCAAAAATGCAGAGATATAATAGCTGCTCTTGGACCCGATACCATCCGTGCTATTGCTCTTGCAGGTCCAGAATTACAGGTAAATTCATCTAATATATTTCTTAATTTTCATTTCATAATAATAGTTTTCCTAGAAGAATGTAATCAAGGTATGTTCGTTTAATAATCAAAATATTCATTATTCGTTAATATCTTAATTATTCCAAATTATATGAATACAAGTTGAATCTCTATTTTATGGCATGCTCTGTTCCAGAATGTTGCCAGATTACAACTTTGCCAGCCAACAGATGTTACATAATAATAATAATTAATCAATATGCCTTTAAATTGCTAATTATTTCCCTCCCATGTCTTTAAAGTATGATAAATTTCTATAAACTTAAATATTTATAATAAAATTTGATTATTTGAAATGTGAGGAACATTATAATTCAAAAATTCAAAATATAGTACAGGTATCCCTTCTGTAACATGTAGATAGGTTCCTGGAAAACAGTGTGTTGTGAGAAACTGTGTTATATGAGACCCAGAGCCAATACAAAAAGGAGAGATACATTCCAAACCCAAGTAGATAGGTTCCTGGAAAACAGTGTGTTGTGAGAAACTATGTTATATGAGACCCAGAGCCAATACAAAAAGGAGAGATACATTCCAACCCAATGAAAAATAAATAACTTTCTTTAATTCCCATACGAAACTTAATTTTTATTAAGAATATTAATAACACAAAACATAAAGAAAAACTAATTTTTATTAAGAATATTAATAACACGAAACATAAAGAAAGAAAAAGTATATATGTAAGACCCTAAAAAAATAATATATATCAAACAAAAAAAAATGAAAAAAGTATACAGCCTATATAATATTGATTTAATAATTATATCTTCTTTACCACTGTTCATTAAAAATGAGAACGTTTTTTCTTATCAGAATTTTTTTTATAATTTATAACTTATTTTAAATAAGTTATCAATTAATATCTTTCTCGTTATATATAAATAGTCTATATAATTATACAATTTTGGACCAACCTCTTCCATGTATAATAATTATTTTTGATATATAATCAAAAATAATTATTATATATGGAAGATTTATTTTTGTAATATTTATATAAGATTTATATTATTCTTGATAAATATAATAAATTTTATTGATTTATCACGAAAATTATGTTTGTGTTGTTAATTTTTTTTATATTTTTCACCATTAACTTGTTATTTTTAAATCTGTGTAACTCGATCTTTGCCGTTTATTTGAACAAGGTTATCAGTATTATCGAGAAAATTGATCCATTTTTGACGATTAAACTTCGATAATTTTTATTGAATCTATTTTTTACTTAATATATTATTACCCTTTAACTTAAAGTGATGTTTAAAGTAAAAGGGTAATTAATTAGCATGCTTCCGTAAACAGTTTACAAACTTTACATCGCATGCAAAATGATTAATGGATAGAATATTATCTTATGATAATTATCTACCGTTTAATTAATAACTGGTGTGTCTCTGTTTGAATTAAATTTTTTTTCGTCTTTATATAAATGTATCATTCGTGTTTAGTCGAAAGTTTCAAGGATTATTCGCGTTATCCTGTGCGAACAAATTGGAACCGAACCTCGCTAATTAATGGATCATTTAGTTTGCTGAGACACTTTGCTCTCTCGATCACGCCCTTAATAGAACATAACTTTTTAACCATGTTATTTTATTTTATTATTACAATGTAAAGTGCGGAGGACGTTTATACAAACTGGGAGTTATAAATTCGGTAAAACAATACCTTATAACTTTAAATTCGACCGCACCCAAGTGTAGAAGTCGGTTTGTAAGCGACCGAAAGAAATTGTTACCACCGCCCTTTGATGGAATTTTTATTATCTTATGGTGATATAATAATATAGAATATATATATATACACATATATAAAAGGAAAAAAATATGTGGAAAATGTTAAATCAACGAATTAAATCTTGCTTCTATTCTCTCACCTCTTTAATGCTTTTATGGGGACTAGCCTCTGCAATTGTCAATTGTGTTTCGTTTCTGCTCATGTTTTTTTTTTCAGTTAACAGGTTCATTTAAAAATCTAGGTTTTCTTACGGTTCTGAATTCTCTAGACATTCTGACTTATCGTGTATCTCTACAGCTATAATATAGTTTTTTTTTGGGGGACTAGCCGCTGCAATTGTCAATTGTGTTTCATTGCTGCTCATGTTTTTTCTTGTTTCAGTTAACAAATTCATTTAAAAATCTAAGTTTTCTTACGTTTCTGAATTCTCTAGACATTCTGACTTATCGTGTAAATCTCTACAGCCATAATATAGTTTTTTGTTATCAGTAGATACTCTAATGAAGTGATTGCATATGTGTGTGTGTGTGTGATACGCCGGTATAATAATATATAGTGATATAATAATATAGAATATATATATATATATAAAAGGAAAAAATATGTGGAAAATGTTAAATCATATTAAATATTACTTCTATTCTCTCACCTCTAATGCTTTTATGGGGACTAGCCTCTGCAATTGTCAATTGTGTTTCGTTTCTGCTCATGTTTTTTTTTTCAGTTAACAGGTTCATTTAAAAATCTAGGTTTTCTTACGGTTCTGAATTCTCTAGACATTCTGACTTATCGTGTATCTCTACAGCTATAATATAGTTTTTTTTTGTTATCAGTAGATTCTCTAATGAAGTGACTGCATGTGTGTGTGCGTGTGTGTGTAATATGTCGTTATAATAATATATAGTGATATAATAATATAGAATATATCATATATATTAATAGTCAAACATGGCTGGCTGGCTGGCTGATTGGATATCCTTTTTTCAGTCGAACCACTGTACCGATTTCTATAGATATGGTATCGTTAGAAAGGTATAATTTTCGGATGTCTGCTACAGCCAAAATTATTTGTTGTTCTTTAATTTACAAATTAAAGAATAAAAATTAAATTGAAATTGTAGTGCTGCTACAGTTAAAATTATTTGTTGTTCTTTAATTTACAAATTAAAGAATAAAAATTAAATTGAAATTGTAGTTCCTCTAAAAAACAAATTCGCAGATGGCGCTGTAACGTAATAATGGATGGATTTAATGATTCCCTGAATGATGTTTGGATTCCCTATACGAGTTCGGAGGTGTATCGTCGTTTTATACAGTAATATTAGATTAAATCCCATGTTTATATTTCAGCTCATTTATATGAGCAGGTAATTTCTAGTATATATATATATATAAAAGGAAAAAAAAAATATGTGGAAAATGTTAAATCAACGAATTAAATCTTGCTCTATTCTCTCACCTCTTTAATGCTTTTATGGGGACTAGCCTCTGCAATTGTCAATTGTGTTACGTTGCTGCTCGTGTTTTTTTGTCTTCAGTTTAGTAAGTTCATTTAAAAATCTAGGTTTTCTTACTGAATTCTCTCGGCATTCTGACTTATCGTGTAAATCTCTACAACTATAATATATTTTTTTGTTATCAGTAGATTCTCTAATGAAATGACTGCATGTGTGTGTGATACGCCTATTAATAAGATAATAGTACTGAATCATTCCGAAGAAGGTTTGCAAAAGCAGTAGCGTGTTGTTTCCTACAACAAACATTAGTCCACTTAATAATAATTAATGCTATCGATCATTACTTTAGTCACCTCACATATCGATTTTTTCCTGTTTTCGTAAGCCCATTATAAATATTTTATTTGGTTCGGATAATTACTTCAAAAAAAAAAGGAAAAGATCATTTACAGTTCTAATAATAATAGGTAATACACAAACATATTTAAGTCGTTAATTATCTCGTATAAAGATTATTACTGGAAGAAAATTTTTTGTTTTCTTAAAAAAGTATTTTGCGCAACTAAATGGGGTTGTTTGACGAGATATACTCAGTAGGAAGCATCACGATTGATATAGGGTATTCTATGCGCAACTCCACATCAGGAATTAGGCTAAACGTGATTACACACGCGCCCTTTTAAAGATAAATAGATGTGTATCATCACGCTTACTTTTATAAATTGCGAACGTGTCTGCTCAATGACATTTCAACCATATAAACCCGTTTTTTTACTTTTCGCTTCGTGTGGGAAGTGATCTGAAAAGTAAAATAAACAACCGTATTTTCTTAATAAGTTTTTCAGTTAAATAAATTTTTAATCATAATTTATACCTACATGACAATTTATTTGATATTAATATCGAAGCAGCGGTTCTCAACCCTTTCATAAATGCCTATCACCAACAAAAATATGCCTCGTATACATATAGAAAGTCAAGATTATACACGTACCACTAATCATGTCTGGCGTACCACCAGTGGTACGCATACCACAGATTGGGAACTGCTGAACTATCGAATATATCGTTTGTTTTCAGTCTCAAGTCACATTTTTTAGTTCTTAATTTAAAATTAATGGCTTCTGTATATCTGAACAAGATGATTTATATAGATCTGGATCTATTTTAGATCTTACTGATAATGTTTAATGCTTATTCTATTATTTTTTGCCGATATCTTAACGATGATTACGTTATTTCCTACATGATTCAAACTTGTTTTACAAATATAGACAGAAATATTGTTGTTATCATCGCGCATTTTTTTTTTTTTTTACATTTTTAAAACGTGTATCCGACTGTTAAAAATTCTGCATGGTTCTCTTCGAAAGTCGTTTTGTATTTAGTTTTATAGTCATTTAAAGTTAAGTCAAACATCGACTTTATAACTTAGTTTTATTACATTATTTACAGTCCATTCTCGCATGTTTACACAAATAATAATCCTTTATTATTCAATGCTTTACTACGAAACTTTTAAGTAGTTGTGAGAGGTTTTTTAAGAATGAATAATACGAATTCTTGTCTTCTATAAACATATAAATATGCGTATTTACTAGATTACTTGAATAAAAGATTATAAAATCTACCGAGTCAGAGTCGTTAGACACGTATTTCTAGTTATAAAAGTTCATCTTTTATATTTGTAAGATTTATTATTATTTTTTTCCTTTGTCAGCATCGTAGAAAATGATTTATATGAGTCAACTCTCATCCTCATTTTTCAAAAATGTAGACAGATATTTTTTAACGAGAATATACTGCTCTGGAAAAATATTATCTTCTCTCCAGTAGTGTAATAAATGTTGTTTTATCCTTTTTTTAAAATTTTAAATAGAAAGATTTCCTGTTAAAATAATAATGCAGGTATCACATTAACTTGATATATTATTTACTAGAAAGAAACATCATCAGTTAATATTTCTTTTCAAGGTGGACTTATGCAAGACCACGTTACGAAAAAATAAAATTTTCGCTATAAAAGAATAATGCTCAGTTAAATTTTATATCAAATTTATGTCGAATTTTTAACAAATTATTTTATTTTACCGTTATCATCTGTTAACGGTGTAATAAGGAGGTTATTAATGTAAATAAGAATTGTTATATATGATTTATTATAATGCTGTCTTCGAATACTCCGAGTTAACCTTGGTTTCATGGACATAATTAAAAATATTTAGAAAAACTTCTATCGGAAATGTTCGAAAGTTTCTAACGGAATTAATAAGTAGATCTTTATAAACCTGAAAAACATAATAATAAGTGTGAGTATATTGAGATTAAATGGTTTGTTGGCATTCTATCAAGTTCATTTTTTAATTATTTTTTTGACAATTGTAAACTGTGATCAAGTACAAAATTTATGTAGATTAAAATGGTCCTGGTAAATAAGACAATCAATTATGTTTCAAGGTGAATAAAAATAATTTATAGTATTTCACATGTTGAAATATAATTTTCGGGAAGTGGTTGCACAGATTTTCCTTCTTATAAAAGACGATATAGAAAGAGGATAAAATTTTCCGAAAATATTCTGTTTACATCAGTGGTTTCTAATTTCTTTTCGGCCATGCCCTACCTAAGCATCTCTAAAATCCTGATGCCCCTATGACATATAGGATGAAGAAAAATTTCGTCTTAAAATTTTACTGATAGAGGACCTCGAAACAAGTCGAAAATGTCTAATGAACATATGGTCTAAATGGTACTGTTTTCGAGTTATAACCCTTTAAAGCTAGCTAATCACCATCGAGTACACAAAGCGTCACGACGCGTTGCGTTGCCAAGACTCATCGCTTGCGTCGCTCTTCTACTTATTGAAGGCGAGCGACGCAATGCGACGCGTCTTGGCAACATGACGCTTTGTAATTGATTTTGATTGGCTAGCTTTAAAGGATTGTTAGCTTTAAGCTCGAAAACTGTGCCATGTGTATGTTCTTTAGACATTTTCCACTTTTTTTTGAGGTCCCCTATCATTACACAAAATTTTACGACGAAGTTTTTCTTCACCCTGTATAATTCTTATTATTCAAAAAGTGACTCCTATTCATATGGAGGAAGCTTAAAAGGCCATTAACTTGTCTAAGCAAGCTTCCAAAGAACATGGCATCCATGAAAGAGAAAAATAAAAGAGAAAAAGGACAGTTGAAGTCGGCCTACTGAAGAACAAATCAAATAAGAAATGGTTTAAAAAGTTAACCATAAGGAATGCAAAAAATTCACTGTTAATAACTCATTCTCCATTGCCCCCTGTGGGGCGTGCGCCCCACGTTGAGAACCACGTGTTTACAGATTAAAAAATATTTTTTATTCTTTCGTTCGCACACGTTTGACGTCTAAACTTCTGTTTTCAGAAAGCTTAAGCTAATATCAAATGGAAGACAAAGAACGATGCCTATTAGTACACAATTGAAGGTCATTCAAGGTCATTTTATCAGAAAAGTGGGCCGTTTGATAAGGTCATTGTAGTTTTTCACAATACGTACGAAAAGGTGGAGCAATCGGCTGATAGAGAATAATGTCGGACATGATTTAACCAAGTAATGATCTGGCATCTAACTACATATTTATCTTCATTATCTTATCACTTGTTGTTTATTAGTCGTTGATGCATTAGCAGTTTTCTTAAGATTTTTTTGATAAAATATCTTTGCCTTATATAGATTTCTCAGCAGTTTTCAATAGATTTAAAGATTTAAAAAAAATATATTTTGAGTGATATAACGTTTAAAGCTATCGGTTGAAAAATATATAACGTCTCTATTGCGAAGTCATTTATCTGCATCGATCTATAATGGATTTTTTTATTTTCCACTATTATTCTAGAGGTGTTTTTCTTGTTATAAATACCATATTTAAAAAATAATAATAAATTTGGTTACTTGATTATTATGATTAAATTAATAATTCAAATAAAAAATAATAATAATAAAAATCTTAATAAAGAAAAACCGTATGTAGTGACTGAAGTAATGGAATTTTTCTATGCATTGCAAAGTTACTCTTCGATTATTTTGTTTAAAAACTTTTTTATTTCTATCTGAATTAACGTAAGAAATCATTAATTTTTTGTCAGTTCCCACGAAGCAATTTAACATCACATACAATAATAGTGAAATAAAAATTATTGATAAACTCAGATCAAAGTATCAACTGCCATTATTAAATTGAGTAATCATTTTTTGGTTACTGGAACCGTTGATACAGTCATGCATTAAATTATTCTTTCTGAAATTAAAATATATAACAACAAATATCAGAAACGAATTAATAAGATTTTGAGAGGGGGGAAAGAACTATACAAGCTGCTTATCCTCTAAAGATTAGATTAGATTAAATTCGAATAAGATATTCATATTTCAAAATCTGTCTGAAAGTAGGATAAACAAAATATATAATGTTAAAAATTTGATAAATTTCTAACATTACCTGTTTAACAGACACGCTCGCCATCTTATCAATTAAAACTAAAACTTAAAAAAAAAAAAATTACAAGAATTTTCTAACCAAAAAATTGTTTACAGTTCATGCCTATTTTTCAATATTTTGCGTGTTTACAATTTAATTAGAAAATTAAAATAGAGAAAAATATGTAATCATTTTCTTCAATGTTTGTCCTATACCTGTATTCGTCCTTGTATTAAGCTTATAAATTATTAAAAAAAAAAAAATGAAAATATTAAATCTTATCATGATTAGAAAAATGGAAATGTGTGATTTGAAAGATCTATTTTTTTTTTAATTATTTAATTAGCTTAATAGCTGATTTTATAATGCCAAAATCAAAATGATAAACATATAGAATATCGATATATGAATATGGAAATGGGTGATTTGAAAGATCTATTTTTTTTAATTATTTAATTAGCTTAAAAGCTGATTTTATAATGCCAAAATCAAAATGATAAACATATAGAATATCGATATATGAATGACATTTAGCATGTAAGCCTATGTTGATTATTATTGAACGTACGTTCTTCATAGTTTGATCTTCTATAAATCTCGTTTTTCATAATTATTATAAGTCTAAACGATATTTAATCATTATATATCCTTATCAAAGTATATTATTTACCAATTTAAACAACAAAATATATGTACTGCATTAATTTTTATATAAAAAATTTAAATTTATTGACGCATATTAAAAATTATAATATATGGTTATTCACAATGATGCTGACTCTTTTTTTTTCTGTATTATAATCAGTTTGATATAAAACACTGTTTATAAAGATTATAGCTACCTATAATAGTTTATATTTGATAAATTAACTAATAAAAACATTGATTTTTCACTTAAAAAATCTAAAACACTAACTTCATACTTTAAAGATATCAGTGAGGTTCGTTAGTTTCACCAAAAATGACCTTGAACCGGAAGTTCAAGTTAATTCATTTCTAATTTTTGAACGGTAAAAGATATAATAATAATAATAATAATAGAAAAAGAATTCAATTACGAAGTTGTAGAGCCTGTCATTCGTTGTTTTAAAGCGCACTTTGTAAAAACATTAATCGCTGATTATCTAGGAAAAACGAGTGCAGTAAACATAATCAATCTTTGACCAAAGCAATACAAGAAAGAGAAATGTTATATTCCATGTTACTCCTCAGCTTTCCTGTTCTGATTCTATAAAGATTAATAGTCTACATGTCTTTTGCGTTTGTTTTACTGGATAACGAACGATCGATATTTTATCAGAGTGAAGTTTTTAAACAGCCAATTTGTATTTTAGCATTTAATAATTAGAATTTTACTTTCGCTGATCGTTTCGACGCTACAGAATGAATGATCTTGAATTTCCGGTTCAAGGTCATTTTTCGATGACGACATTAAGCTCAGATTATGTCAAATTTAAATTTATTAAATGTTTCCTTTTCGTACCGTAATTAATTGCATAGAAAGAAAATAACAAGAATCTTTTCGAACTATAAATTTTATTCTATACTAATTGTATGAAGCTTTTAATTTTATGTTATTTTATTTATAAAAGTAAATAGTCTGTAAACGTTTGACTGACTGACAGAAATATCTCGGAAATAACGAAAAAGGTAAGGAAAGTTTAATTATATTTCCTCGTATCTTCAATAAATTAATTATTTTCCTTTAAAGTTAAATTTTAAATCTTCTAGAGTAAAAAAAATATTAATTTTTTTTTATTCATAATTTGAACGAATTTTTATTTTTGCGAATAAAATAAAATGAAATCCAGAAAATTGAAATATGTTGAACTGCGATTCTGTTGTCACTTGTCACAGATTGAATTGAAATATGTTGAACTGAGATTCAGTTGTCACAGATTGAATTGAAAATGAAAAAAAAAAAAAAAATGAAATGCCAATTCCAATTACAAAAAATCACAAAGTACTAGAGCAACAGTAAGAAATTTCTTATATAAAAAATAATCTATATATTTTCTCAATAAAGGGAATTATAAAGTCGCTAAATCTCTATACCAGCAATTTTAAATTATATATTTCATCATAAAAAACCATTAAAAATCACCAGAGATGGCAACAGTAAGACATGTGGTGAAACCACTTAAAGGCACCATGTTTTGAAATTCAGTCATATTTGTCTGTATCAGTGGTTCTCAAACTTTTTTAGGATTTCTTCCATGATGGTCTCTCTACAATTTTTTAGATTGCCTGCAAATCCTTTAAAATTAACTACAATTGACATATAGGCTACTGTTACCAAAACATTTTTGACAAATAATAATTTATTCAGAAAATGGCAAATCTTAATCAAACAGCCCAATCATAAGAGTTTTTTACATGCAATCTTTCTCCTGCAATGGACAACTATTCAGGATATTAAACATCTAGAGGTCTGCAAACTGGAGCCTGCAGAGCCCAGTTTGCAGAACTACTAATCTGTATGAATTTATTACATTAAAAACTTACATCAATCTAATATTTATTAGTTAAAAAACACAAAAATCAGATCAGTCGAATCTGGATTATTTTAAAATGAGGACAAGAGTTTATCTTCGGATTTTCTCATATTTTGCCTAAATTTTGGTGAAAACGAAACAATAAGCGAATGATTAACAAATAATATTGTTTATTTTAATAGATTTAAGCAATATTTTCGTATTATCTGCGATATTTTTTAGTTTTAAATATGGTATATAGCATATCAATTCTGATGATAACTGAAATTCTGATTACTATAATTGGAATATTCATAATGAATTTTAATATGGATGATTCAGGACCATAAATTTTGATAACATTAAGCACTTGATATCAATATCTGCAATTACAATAAGCAGCTTCTACTGTATTTGAATATCTTAAATTCATAGCTCACAATTTAAAAAAAAACACTGTTTAGGACATGAGTTTATGATTTCAGGCTCTAAATTCAAAAAGTTTAACTCCTATGGTATAAATAAGCATTATAATTATGATAAAAATTTTATTCATTCAGTTCTATACAAACCATTTCATTTTTTTTTAAAACAGGACTCAGTAAAAATAAATCTAAAAATGCAAAAAATAGCAATTATAAAATATAGTAGGATATATTGAAGATAGTTAAAATAAAACAAGGTTTGAATCTAAAATTGCACATTTTTCTAGATAAATATATAATATTAGCTGATATGCTTTATTTCTTTGAATTCACAGGATTTATTTTTATAAATGCCAAAATAAAATATGTTCACAATCAGAGATATCTGAATAAAGTGTCTAAACTGTATTAAGATTTCATTTAATCTCTCTCATTCCTATAATTATTGATATTTAAGTATGGAATGGATTTTCAGAAATGAAACTAGAATTTATAATGCTGTACCTCATAAAAACTAAAAGCTTATAGCTTTCCAGGAATCAATTAGGTCATAAGAACAAAATTTGTCTTCAATACAAAAATAATATTGCTTTCAAATAGCTAAGAAATATTATAACTGATAAATTCATAAAAAAAATTCAATTATTATTCCTTATATATATATATATATATATCTATCTCTCTATAAATAACATTATTGAATTTCATAAAAAATTTTCTTTTGCCAAACTGATATAGAAATGATTCCTGTATTAATCTCTAATTATTTTCATTTGAAGTTAAACTAAATAGTCCATGCATGAATTTAAAATAACTCACCTTCAGGATCTTCTTCATCACCCTCTCCCTCCTCTTCTACTACTACAACTGAATCATCAACTTCTTCTTCTTCACTAATTTAATTAAACAAAAATTAATAAATTAATATTCAATAATGTCTGAACTTTTTATATTTTTATATTCACATTTTAAAATTATTTCTACATTAGATTTTATTGACATACAGGTTGTCCTCTAATTATGATAATCTGATCTCATAATTGCATTATAATATTCCAAACTTGGTTATTTTCACAACATATTGGCTAGAAATACTTTTTCTGTTTTATTAAAAATTTACTATCAGTTAGATGATCTTGTAGTAAAACAGCTGCTTACCACCTTAGAAGATCTGATCTGAGTTCTGGGTCCCATGCCTCCAGAATTTTTTCTAAGGGTCTGGGTCCAGCTTGTCAAACCTCTGTAGCCATATGGGCAGCTGTGATGGGCACTGGAATGCCCTGTTGCTTAGTAACCATTAGATGGGAAGTGATATTAAACCATACAGAAAAACTAATTAATCTTGGAAGACCAAGTTGAATTTCAAACAATTTTAAATTCTCAGACACAATAAATAGCAGTTATAATGAACAAATCTTCACAGTCCCATAATGCTTATTATAACCGAGTTTCACTTATTTCATTCCCTTTGAAATTCAATGAGTTTTATTAGATAAAGGAATCCCTTGATTAGCACAGGATTGAATAATACAGTTTTGATTAGTGCGCAAAAAAAATTGAGACTATCCTTTAATGTATGTGGTGCTAAATTTGATTAGTGCGCTTCTACAAGTGAGATTTTTTTTTTGCAAAACCTCTGAAGTGATGGCAACTGAATCTCGCAGATTTTAGTCTACATGATTAGAGCACTGTAATAAATTTATCTTTTTAATTCTGTTAATATTACGACTTTTGTCATAATAACGACTATTTCATCATCTAATTGTTATATTTCAAATTTCTTTGCAATTTTATTTATTAATAAATTTAGCGTGAATGGTAATTACCTAATAATAGCCATTACATTATTATATAGCCACACTTGGCTTCAGTTTCTCTCCTGTACTCGACGTTTACAGATGTGCAATTATTTTTTACAAAATTTATGCAATTTAAAAAAAAAATTTTAATTCTTACTAACAATTTTTAAATGCTTATACATATTCTTGAATAATTTAAAATACATGTTTATAATTTTGATATTTTCCAGGATTCATTATAATTAATTCCCATTGGACTTTTTTAGTTTGATTAGTGCGGTTTTGATATCTGCGGTGTATTGCGAGATAGTTTAATTAATGCAGTTTTGATATATGCGGTGTATTGCGAGGATTTATTAACCAGTTTGATTAGTGCGGTTTTGTTGGTTAACCACACTAACCAAGGGATTCCTGTATTAACTATAAATATATTAAGTATTTGAATACAAATACCTTATCTATTTATCAAGTAACTCAGCTTTAGATTAGAAACAGACATGGACATTCAGAGGGAGGTTATTATATGTTGATGTAAATTATTACCATTGTCAATCATTTTCAGCTTATAATTTTCAATAAAATTATAATGATTGGTGTGTTTATTACAAAATTAGGTTTAACCTATTACTGACCTATGGAAAGCAATTACTATTATAAACCGATAATTTTTCAAAAATTTCTTTGAAATTTATAGATTGCTATATTTTGAAATTTTTAGGGTAGATATAAAATAGTTCATTCTGTAGAAAACAAAATATTTTTTGAAGTAAATATAATGTATGAAGAGATTCTGAAATATTTTGCAGTTTTCTGCCTATCAAATTAAGCAGGATTCATTGCATTTTAATTCATCAATGACAAAGTCTATAAACAATTTCTCTAGCATGTCCAAAACTTCATTATCCTCAAGAAAATATGAATCTCATGTAAACATAAGTGAAGTATAGAAGTGATGTTAGTTTGCTTTCTTCATAGGAAAAAAATTTATATACAGTGAAACCTGACTGAACGACCACCTGTCTAAAGCGACTATTTTTTGCTTTCCGCCCATAAAGTCAATGCAATTTTTGACAGGAACGACCACCTGACAAATTCACGTCACGTCGTATCGGGCAGCGTGATATCGCCTATTTGATTACAGTATATAGATGCAGGTTGAAGTCGGCGGCGCGACGCGCTCGATCACTTCGGTATAAGATAAAATTTTATCTGGTATTGTATTAAATGAATTATTGCAAAATTTTCTTCCTGGTCCTCTGAGTCGTTCAATAACCTATATTACTTCAATGGTTTTGCTTATTACTTCAATTTCTTCAGTCAAAAAAAAAAGTCGATTTTTTTGGCTGGATCCTTGTATAAGCCAACCCCCCACTTCAGAAAATTTTTTTTGATGAAAAACCTCGGCTTATACATGAGTATATACGGTAATCGGTTACTGTTATATGTGGATATTAATAGAATAACGCCTTTGTAAAATAAATAATTTATTATATTAAACAAAGTAAAAGATGATTAAATACAAAACTAATGAGACTCTACTGAGACCATAATTCGATGACTGCGTCTAAAAGTTGATTCCCACTAGCACGGAATCATGGAGAAAAATACGAAAACCGCGTGACGAAAGCAGCGCAGTTTTGACATCATACTGCAGCCTAAAAAATTGCTACTGTCCAATGTCTAGATAGATTCAAATTTTCCGCAACGGTAAAATAAGTCGAGATAACATCCACCAATAAAATCCATGCATTTTCCGACGTTGAATTGTTGGCAACCTTAATAGTCAAGATGGCGGAATTTTTTGTTATTAAATCTCATCTCTTTTATCAAAATTGCATAGAAACATTGTTCGTATTTCTTCTTATAAATATTTTAGATCCAGCATTTTCCCTTCCTCGATTTTGTTTCAGTTTCCTCATTTACTGCAGCTGTTAATATCAATTCGTAAACACTGAGTGCCTTTCATTGTTTAGCGTCCATTTTGTTTTACACAAAATGAATCATAGGAACATCACTAAGATTCTTGGGGAAAGCGAAGCTTTCCGCGACTGTGGGAACCTGAAAGCGGAATTGTTATCTGTGACAGATTTTAACTGCTCCACTTTCTGCAGCGGATAGTCGGAACCATAGTATAATAAATCTATGGTGGGAATCAACCTTAATTCTTTGTGTTCGGCCTCGTTCTCGCAATGCTCTGATATTGTTTAACAACCAAACTTCTGTTTAACATTTAAAATATATACTGCATTAACTTATTTTTTAAAATATTTTTAAGATTGAAATCGATGGTATTATTATTATCTTTTATTTTCACTTGCCAAATCAATTAACTCCATCAGTTACACAAAAATTGTGATGAAAAAATAACGATTACTCTAAGGATATACTACCTTATGCATTTTATATATCGTTAGATAAAAGCTACACTTGTAATAACACATTCTACAATGTTTATTTGAATTTATATTTTAAAGGGAATTTTAAAAAACAATTTATATTATTTTATCATTTTTCTCTACTTTTTGTTTTGTGGAGTTAATCGATTTCGCAAGTGAGCAGCTCATATGTTAATCACAAAATAATATCTTCAGCACAAAAACTTCAAAACATTTTAGCACAGTAACTAGCATGCTCAGTCATCTCCAATTCAATTTCTACTGACATAATTGTAGTTTAAAAGTAATTTGTGAGTGCTGCTAAATTGCAGCAGTAATCATGGATATACAGGGGTACCTGGTTTTAACCCACCTTTCCCTATCATTTTTTACTTAATTTGGAGCTGATCTTTTTTTCCTTAAATGATAAACTAAAAAATAAATGTAATGATTAGTATTATTTGGATTTATTATTAGATTGTTCAGAAAGTAATTTCATTTTTTTCATGAAAATGAACGGCAAATTTTATAGTATATAAATATTTTATTTAATTATATATTGACCATTTTGACCCAACACATGTTGTCATCTTTCTGCTAGTAACATGATTCCATGCTCATATAATTTCTGATCTTTGCTTGCAAAAAACTGAACCAAGTGATTTTTGACATCCTCATTTAATCAAAGTGTTTTGCCATCTAAAATATTCTGTAAAGACCAGAATAAGTAATAATCAGAAGGTGCCAGATATGGCGAATATGGTGTGTATGGTAGCTATGGTAGCACATCCCATCCAAGCTGTAACAGCTTCTGGCGAGTCATCAAACTTGTATGAAATTTAGCATTGTCATGCTGAAACACTATGCCTTTTTTGTTAATCAATTTTGGCCTCTTCTGTTTGATTGACTCACTCAATTTGTCCAATTGGTGGCAGTACACTTCTGAATTAATTGTGGAATTGTATGAAAGAAGCTCAAAAAAACCAAACAAAGAGCAACTATTTTTTTGATGAATATGGGATCTCAGAGTACTTTGAGCCAGTTCATTTCTTCTGCTCCATGATCGCTTACGTTCAACTTTGTTGTAAACAACCCATTTTTCATCAACAGTTACAATCCGCTTCAGAAAGGGATCATTTTCTTCACGTTTGAGCAGCAAATCAAAGATGTCAATGCAATGGAGCAAATCTTTCTTTGAGAATATGCAGAACCCAAATATTGAGTTTTGAAACGAAATCAAGTTGTTTCATATGGTCATGAACAGTTGGATTTAACAAATTCAATCTTGTATCAATTTCTCATGTTGTTATTTGGTGATTTGCTTCAACCAGTGCCTTTATTTTGTCATCATTAGCTTCAACTGACTTTCCAACATGTGGTGCATCTTTAACATCAAAATTATCAGAATGAAATTTTGCAAACCAGTTTTGGCATTGGCATTCTGTTAACACATCTTCTCCCTACACTTTACATAACTTTTCTCTTGCTTGAACAGCATTCTTACTTTTTCAGTAATAAAAAAGCAAAACATGCTGAAAATCTCCATTTTATTTTTTATTTTTGATAGGACACCAAAAAAAAAAAAACAACTGCACAGAATCAAAACATTTTTATACCTTGAAACATCAGCTGTTGAAATTTATAATGACAATATGGCTTAGAATGAAATTGGCAGGTAAAATACAACTAACGCCACTGGTGAGAAAAAAATGAAATTACTTTTCGAACAACCCAATATAAAAGAAATTATCAACTTATTTCAATGAATGTCATATTGTTCTAACTCTTGAAATTTGGGAATTAGTTTATAAACATTTCACATTTTTACAAACTGGAGTAGGGATTTGCTTATACACAAGTATTTATACAATAACACAATGTTGTATTGCTATAACAAATATCAAATTTATATATCATATATTATTTTTCATATCAAAATTTATAAGATTTGGATTCATACTGATATTTTTCAATATATATATATACAGGGTGTTTTCTAGCACCCGTACCACCCTTTTTTCTCGGAAATGCAATGAGATAAAAAGTAGGGGAAAAAATTTTGATTACCAAAGTATATCTGAAGAATCGAATGGGCATGATAAAAATTTCATGGGCCTATCGGAAATAGGGGCTTAAGGGGTCAACTATGAAATCTCCAATGGAAACCAATGCCGATTTTGGAATAATTGGATAGAATGGTGAAAAACAAACAACTTTCGTTTTGAAAGTTTTTTAATATCACTTACGGATTCTGAGATATCACAAAAAAAGATGCCATCGCATGTACCGCCAATTGGGTTATTCAAGCAATAATAAAAGTAAGAATCTGATAGAGGCATCTGTGTACATCATGGCACTTATAAAGGGCTGAAACAAGTCCACAAACCCTTGTTCTTGAGTATGGCTCCATGCTGAACTTTGATGGTGTAAGACTTATCACACCTGAGATTTGAGTGCTACTACAGAGTATCAGAATTTGCCTTAAATCTGCATAATATTGCTCTTTGCTGCTTCAATGATATTTGGCAATGTACACAGATACCCTCTGTCTGATTTTTATTCTTCTTACTGCTTGAATAGCCCAATCGGCAGTACATGCAGTGGCATTTTTTTTTGTGATATCTCCCAATCCGTAAGTGATATTAAAAAACTTTCAAAGCAAAAGTTGTTTGTTTTGCACAGTTCTATCCAATTATGCCAAAATTGGCATTGGTTTCCATTGGAGATTTCATAGTTGATCCCTTGTGCCCCTACTTCCGATGGGCCCACAAAATTTTTATCATGACCATTCGATTCTTCAGATATACTTTGGTAATCAAAATTTTTTCCCCTACTTCCTATCTCAACACGTTTCCGAGAAAACAGGTTGGCATGGGTGCTAGAAAACACCCTGTATTATTGCATATCTATTTGTGGTGCTTCTTCATGCTATCATTTAATGAAGATAGTGAAAGTAATTAATCTATATCTATATCATTTATAAAATACAGATTGTGGGTGTGTGTGTGTGTGTGTACCTTTTTTATTTAATATTTAAAAAAGATATTTAGGATTTTAATATAGAATTTTGTTCATTATCAATATAGGCATTTCTTACATTGCCCTTTTTTAGGGCACAAGGGGGCCCAATTTTTATTTATTTTATCACAATAAATATCAATAGATGGTGCTAAGTGTTAAAGTAAGGAGCAACAGATAACTTACTTGCATTACTATTACTGGATTTTTACAGAATTTCTTAGCAAATACAATTATTACTGATTATGATACAGGATACTGTTCAATATTAATTTGTGTTCAATCAGTATCTTTATATTATATATTTTCATTGGATTTTTTATTTTAAAGGAAATTTTATCAGGGCCATGCTATGCTATGATACAGAGAGGCGGCTGCATCAGGTGGCACCTTAAGGAGTTGGCATAAGCAGCGAAATCAAAATACAATTTGACATTTAAGTGGCGGCATTTCGAAAACTTGCATCATACTGAGAAAATCTACTGCACAGTCCTGAATTTTATATTGAATTTGCAGCTAAGTTAAGCTTGTTCTATATCCATAATTATGATCATGACATATTACATATCTCAAATAAAATTTGTTTATATTTCATCACACAAAGAAATTATATAACTATTCATTATAATATAAACTACTATATGTTTATCCAATACTATGTAATAATAATATTAATAAGTAATACAGGGTGACCATAATTAAATTGACAGTACTGAGAATTTGCAGAAAACACAGGTAAAATGTCAAAATGCAAATTCACGACTATGTTGTCAACAGCAGTGCCAGTAATTTGGGCTATAAAGGTAAGGGAAAACTCCAAAGGGCATTCCAAGTTCAACATGCATCTCATGTTACCTCAGCATGCATTACTTGTGAAGCTGTTTTATCTTCATCAATCAAATGCAGCAGCTGCTCTTCGTGAGTTTAGAAGCTGTAACAACCTACATAAAGGCCCTCTAATAATTAATGCATTGAAAATCATGATTCATAAGTTTGAAGAAACAGCATTTGTAGCAGTTCAGCCTGTTAGTGAGTGGAAACCAGTGTCAGAACAGACAATTGCCGACTTTGCAACTGCACTCATTGCTAGTAGCACCCGTGGAGTAGCGTGACAATTGGATTTGAGTTTTCAGACAGTATGGAAAGTCTTGCAGAAAGTTCTCCACTTCTATCCATACAAGATAGGCCACCTGCATGAATTAAAACACAGTGATTATGATTATTGGTTGTCATTTGCTCTGACATTTCTTGCCAGAATGGAGGTGATGGCTTGGCGATGGAAAATTGGATGCTTGGCCATGGAAAATTCTGTGGATAGATGAGACCCATTTTCACCTAAGCAGGACTGTTAACACTCAGAATTCTCAAATTTGGTCATCCAAACAACCCCATGCAGTTCAGAAAATCCCATTGCATTCACCATAACTCACTGTTTAGTGTGAATGCACAACAGATTTTATCATTGGACCATTCTTTTTCGAGAGCATTACTCCAACAGGACCAAAGACCTGTATCGTTACCAAGTTAACACGATATGCTGACTAGTTTTGTCATTCCATAACTTCAGCAAAGGCAATGCCTGGATCAGATAACCAATTATGCAGGATGGAGCACCATCACACATTGGTCAATCAGTACAGCTGTTACATTTAATAAGGTTTAATTTAAGATAATAATTAGTTTCAAATACTGTGTTTTTATTATTATTATTTTAAAAATTTATATTTAAGTTTGCTTTTTAGTATGGTGATAGTGTGTAACATGATGTATTAAAGTATAATATATTCTATTTTCCTATATTTCTGGATGTATAATTATTAATGAATTAACTATAAACAACTGAGTTCTGCTGCTTCTAATAACACAAGAAATCACTTGAAGCAGGATAAATACACTAATTTATTATTAAATATATATAATATGCACTACAATTGTATTATTAGTATATGTAGTGCATATTATGTATATCTAATAATAAATTAGTGTATTTATCCTGCTTCAAGTGCTTGTTGTTTATAATAAAATTTATTTATTCAGTGTGAATATAGTAAATTTATTGTGTATTAATGAATTATTTCTATTTGTGATAATATAGGATATTTTGTTTATTTCTAATCTGAATATACTGGGTGATTTTGAGCACCCGCACCACCCTTTTTTCTCAGAAATGCGATGAGATAGGAAGTAGGGGAAAAAATTTTGATCACAAAAGTATATCTGAAGAATCGAATGGGCATGATAAAAATTTTGTGGGCCCATTGGAAGTAGGGGCACAAGGAGTCAACTATGAAATCTCCAATGGAAACCAATGCCGATTTTGGCATAATTGGATAAACTGTGAAAAACAAACAACTTTTGTTTTGAAAGTATTTTAATATCACTTACGGATTGTGAGATATCACAAAAAAAAATGCCGCCGCATGTACCGCTGATTGGGCTATTCAAGCA
>AYEL01086768.1:0-36080 GCA_000484575.1 Olivierus martensii
CAAATTGGATTGTCCGATAAAAATCAAAGTTGCAAAGTCCAACGAAATACTTAAAGCATATGAAATTGGCGATTTTCAACTTGCATATAAGGACAACTTCCGAAACAATCGTGTAACGCTAACTGATGTACTTATTGTATCTGGACTACAATTTAATTTACTCTCGGTGCGTCGTTTGGATTCTAAGGGATTCAAAGTTATTTTTGAAAATGGAACAGCCTCTGCAATGAAGAAAAATAAAGTTATTTTTATTGATAATACAGTTAATAAAATGTACTTATTAAAACTCGAATTAAACAACGCCTGTACTAATGTTGCCAGCTACCTTAATTAAATGAAACAATGTAATTCTAGTCTATACATGTTTTTTCACATGTTACCATAAACTCTCCATAAACCGCCACCCTCCTTTACCGCCAGAGAGGACCTTCGAACCTGGCGGCTTAAAGAAGGTTTGACTGTATTAAATATAATTAATGTTTAGTAACCTAACATTTTGATGAAAATGCAAGGTAATGTATATATATATTATTGTTATTACATATAAATAAACGTAAATAGAAATATTATATAATTTCTTACTATGTTTTTTTGGGTCTCCGGAACGAATTAATCAAATTCTTATAAAAACCTATGGTAAATCGATGATTGGTTAATGAACAATTCGGGTAATGAACACTGTCTTGGAACGGATTATGTTTATTAACCGATTACCCACTGTATTTTTATTAGAAAATAACAAAATTGCATCGTTTAAAACACAATTGAAAATATCAAAAGAAAATATATTTAAAATTCTTCCTTCTGGATTTTAAATTTGCAAAATATCTAATCATATCCTTTATTTCCATATTTTTGGCTACTGCTCCTACCACTGCACTGATCTGATTCAATGAATGTTTCACTCTTTTCATGGTGAATTTAATTTTTATTGTATTATGTTGTTAATTTAGAAACAAAGATTAGAGAAAGTACAGATAAAGAGGATTTGGGCCCCTTATAATTCTAGATCCCCGCATTGCGGGATCCGATATATTGTAGTTCCGCCATGTCTTAATATGATATGCGGTTTAACAATTTAATATGTCTTCAAAATATGAATAAATATTTGATTGTATTATTAATTGAAACAATGAACACAGACTGTTTGGATTAATATGCTTTGTGTTATGGTGTTCAAATATACCACAATTAATATTTGAACACCATAACTATTTTTCTTCATTAGTTATCATTTTTTTTTCTAATGTGGACAAAAGAATTTTAAAATATGAAAATTTGAAGGGGTTCTCATAAATTATGTATTGATATTTTTATTTTAAATATTAAAATAATTATAAACTGGTTTTTAATTTTTTTGGTTGATCTGAAACATCATGCATAAGAGGCTGGGCAGAAATGCTTCTTCCCAGCTTTGGCTGAGCGAGTTTTGTTTTTGCCCTTCAATGTGTGGAACTAAATGTGTATAGCACAATCACCCCCAGAACTTGAAAATGATTAAAGCAGAATTACATGTTGCAGAAATTACCCCTCAAGGACTATGAGCCTATATGAATATGCAGTTATGAATATTAGAACAGATACCTTATTTCTGAGTAAATGTATTCCAAAATATCTTCTGTCAACTAAAGATTAGAAATTGACATCATGAAGTTTTGTTAATCCAAACTCCTCCAAGTTGATAGTTCAGATCTGTTGAAAAGGTTTTATCAAACATAAATTCGGTATTGAAAATATGAAATGTATTTCAGTTTTATTTAAAAACTTTTTCGTATATAATTCATTTTAAAAGATATAGTTGTTAATACAGGGGTACCTCGGTATACGTTCGCTTTGGAATAAGTCCAATTTGGTATACGTCCTGTTTGGATGCGAAAAATTTTGTTTGGAATAGGACCGACTTGTGTGCTAGAACTTGTATGAGTCTGTTATGTGTTCTCTTAAAAAACATATTCCTTATATAAAACTTGCAGAGAAGTACTACCCCAACAAAACCCAAACAAGCCGTAATAGCATTGTCTGGAATGACCATACAGATGCCTTCTGATTTTAAGCAGTAAGAATAAAAATCAGAAGGCATCTGTGTATATTGCCAAACATTACTGAAGCAGCAAAGAGCAGTATTATGCAGATTTAAGACGAATTTCTGTTACTCGGTAGTATTACTCGAACCGCAGGTGTGACAAGTCTTTCGCCATCACAGTTCGGCATGGAGCCATACTCAAGAACAAGGTTTTCTGGACTTGTTTCAGGTCTTTATGAGCGCCATGATACACACAGATGCCCTCTGTCAGATTATTATTATTATTATTATTATTGTTTGAATAGCCCAATCGGCGGTACATGTGGCGGCATCTTTTTTGTGATATCTCAATCCGTAAGTGATATTAAAAAACTTACTAAAACAAAAGTTGTTTGTTTTTCCACAGTTCTATCCAATTATGCCAAAATCGGCACTGGTTTCCATTGGAGATTTCATAGTTGACCCCTTGTGCCCCTTCTTCCGATGGGCCCACAAAATTTTTATCATGCCCATTCGATTCGTCGGATATACTTTGGTAATCAAAATTTTTCCCCTAATTCCTATCTCATCGCGTTTCCGAGAAAAAAGGATGGTACGGGTGCTAGAAAACACTCTGTATATATAAAAATCATAAATTATTCTTTCATTTACTTGGAGCACACCTGGCTACCTTTTCAGATCGCATCAGTGTGCCCGGGCGCACCGGTTGATAAACACTGATCTAGAGACTCTAATTTCCAATTAAAAATTAGCGCTATCTCGTAATTAATAAATATACTTTAGTCGATGACATCATCATAAGTCAGTATTGAGTGTATGGGAAAGTTGACGTTCGTTTGTGTCACTACGCAAGACTATATAGTTCACTAAACTAATCACGAAATTACAGTAAATTGCCATTTAATCGCAACAATTAGAGAGTTTTCAGGAAGAATAATATGATTTTATTAAGGTTATTTCGCAACAAAACGATCTGTTATAAATATATCCCGCAAAGTTTTCTATCACATTTTAACAATGTGAAAATATGCACACTTCCCGGAAAGGATGTCTTCTTACTGGTGGTATTACCCTTTAAACTAAAATCGACTGTTCCGCGCCTTAATACACGGTTACAAACTTGTGAATAGACTGCTCCCATACACTCAATACTGACTCATGATGATGTCGTCGACTATAATAATTTGTAAAAATTAGTGTGGCGTCATCTATGAATTAATAATTGAACTAGAATTTTATCTAAAAAAAAAACACCGCGAATTGGGGGTCTAGTTTTAACTACTATCGTTACTTTCGAACTTGCCAGAATCAAAACTTTCATTAACAAGAATTTCGATACCCAACTACAGAAAGTTTACAAAATTGGTAGCCTTAACTCTGACGATTCGATGTTCGTTGGTTGACAAACATGCGTTCGAGAGTTTTCGCTTTTACCGAATTCAGCCAATAGCAAGGAGTTAGTTTGACGTCTGAACGTGTCTTTGTTGATCTGTCAACTTCGAAACTGCTTCGATAAACATGATTTCCAACACACTAAGCTATTGCGTTGATGTTTCGAACATTTCTTGATCCCAAAATAATAATGCAGATATTTATTTTATAAAATTAATAAATTATAATTCGTGTCAACGGTGCGACTGAGTTCTTACCTACGTTAATAACGCACCCAGTGATCAGACATCCCGGATTAGCCAGGATGGTCCCGGTTTCAGTGTTTGTCTCCTGCTTGAAAATATTCCCCGATTTGTCTCAGTTTTGAATAAAATGTCACGAACTGTTTCGTTTTTTACTTAAGTAAATAGTCGGCCTGATTAAATGAGTGGAAACGCTTCTACTTTCCACTCTGGATGACCCGAGTTTGAAACTCGGGTCCCATCCATTGAAAATATTTATCATGGGTCCGGGCTCGACCCATCGATCCTCGTCCTGCACAATCCAGCTGGTTCCTTAGCAGGGATGGGCAGCCTGTCGAATGGCTTGTTTTGCCCCGCCACATAGTATTCTTACAGAATGGAAAGTGGCGTCATCTGTTGGCAAAAAAACTTATAAGTAAATAATTCGTATTAAAAAAATTTAAAAAAATTAGCTTCTGAAGAATTCTTCTTCCCAACATTTACATAGAATTTGGTCATCCTAATATAACCAATGTGGATGGATCAATATGAAGAAAAAGCAATATTAAAATACAGTATATTGTTTGTTTTTTCTCTCTCCCTGTTTTCTTTTTGCAAATTTTTTAATAACTTGCTTTTTTTTTATTGTTTTTCAAAAAAATTCATTTTTTCTAAATTTTTTTTTTTTATTTTGTCCGCATTTTTTATTGTTTTTCAAAAAAATTCATTTTTTCTAAATTTTTTTATTTTTTTTTGATTTTGTCCAACCCAAGGAGTTCCAACCCCACATCTTATACCCCTATTCCAAGCGGGACGCTTTAGCTATTGGAGGAAACTCAGAAAATCCGGTCACTTTAGCTTTAACGAAAACAATCGGAAGTGTTACGGCTGTAAATCTTATCCGTATATGATTATAACATTTTCATTTTCATATCGCAGTATTTCCAATTAAATTGTAAATTGCAATAATTTCCTGAATAATACAAAAATTAAAAATACCGACATCAAAATAAACAATCTAACACATATTTCGTCATTCAAATCAATTAGTTAATCATTAAATAACAGAAATATTATTAAACACTTGTAAAATACACGACAATAATAATAGTAAAGCTTAATTTAATAAACAATTAAAAATAATAATAATAATAAAGGACTTATATATAAAATATTAATATGTGAATTGATATCCTTTTGTCGGAAAAATATTTTTAGATAACAAGCTAATATTAAAACCATTAAAATAAAACTTGGCATTTTTTTTTTTTTTGCATATTTATCTTATCCGTATATGATTATAACATTTTCATTTGCATATCGCAATATTTCCAATTAAATTGTAAATTGCAATAATTTCCTGAATAATACAAAAATTAAAAATACCGACATCAAAAAAACAATCTAACACATATTTCGTCATTCAAATCAATTAGTTAATCATTAAATAACAGAAATATTATTAAACACTTGTAAAATACACGACAATAATAATAGTAAAGCTTAATTTAATAAACAATTAAAAATAATAATAATAATAAAGGACTTATATATAAAATATTAATATGTGAATTGATATCCTTTTGTCGGAAAAATATTTTTAGATAACAAGCTAATATTAAAACCATTAAAATAAAACTTGGCATTTTTTTTTTTTTTGCATATTTTACGCCCCCTTTCCAATCGGAGTTTACTAAGGGGGTGGGGGGGAGACCGGATGGTGAAGGACGGGGATCACTGGGCCGGGCCCAGTACCCCGAAAAAATCCGGGAATAATAGCATGGTCTATAAATGTATATGGTCCTCCCACTTCGACGCCGGTGCTGTAAGATTTTGAAATCCCACCACTAGAATGCGCAGTGTTCCACGTCGTATAGAATTCTAAAAATCTTAATTATTTTGTTATATTACGTATTTTGAAAATATATCACAAAAATTTATCATCAGTAAACAAAGAAATTAGGAAGATAAAGAACTATTAATGAAATCGTCAGGTATATCGTGATAATTATTTTGTTACATTACGTATTTTGAAAATATATCACAAAAATTTATCATCAATAAACAAAGAAATTAGGAAGATAAAGAACTATTAATGAAATCGTCAGGTATATCGTGATATGATTAGATTATCTTGTTTAAAAATGTTATATCCTGTTAATTTATATGTTTGCATTTTATTTATTATTACATTATAAATTTTAAGCAGAAACGGAAGGTACTTACCGAAAGTTCATGGTGTTGTTTCTTTAGATATTCTTATCGATTATTTGATGCAAAATGAGTCTCTTGCGTTAATATTCGTTCATTTTTATTACATGTCGTGTCCTATCGCATTGTTTGTTCAATATTGTTTATTTAAGGATAGATTAATCTAAAGTACACCGAGTGACATCAGTAGTTTAGTAATAACTATCATGTTTACTCTAAAATACATATTTTCATAAATTTAAATAAAAATTCTATAAAATATTATATATATATATATATATTTTTAAATTGCCTCTTAGTTTAAATTATGCGAAACATTTTTAGATGACACGAATAACAATTTTCGAAGTATTATTTTAAAAGCTTAAGAAAGATTAAGGACATTCCTGTCCTTAATCTTTCTTACGTGAAATTGTTACTTGTAGGACATCCTTGTTGAATATATCTTTCAATAATTTCGTAAATGAAAATCCTGTTTATATTTCAGAGGATAAAATTCTTCAGCAGATTATTAGATTATCTCAGTTTTTATTTTGTTTACTTTTAATATTTTTTTTTAATTCAAACTATAAAATTTAATTAAATGCATAATTTTTAGAATTTTTCGTTACATTATAGTGTTAACGTATTAGCATATATCTTGTTTTTTTTTATAATTTTATGGGTAAATAAATAATAATTTCAAGGATTTTACAGTAAAATTTTTATCAAAATAATGTTATAAATCAATTCTATATAATCTACAGATTTGAAAATATCATTTGTACTAAAGAATTGGTTGAAGAATTAAATTTCTGTGAACAAGCATTTTTCGAGATTTCATCGTTCCAATTAATTTCATTCGATGATTAAAAATTAAACTTTCTAAGAATAAAAAATAAATAAATCACAGGGCAGAGTTCGTATAGTTTCAAAAGGTTTAAATTCCCATTTATGTAAGTTAAAAAATTATCTGCAAACTTTACAAATGCCATTTGTGTAATTCTAAATTAAAAAATTCGTTTTTTAATTAATTAAAATATTATTAATTAAATTTTAATGTTAATTAATAACCCGAATAATTTGTTTACGCGGTTATTCAAGATTGTCTTTAGTTGTTATGTTTTATTTAGAATGATTAAATGGTAAAATCATAAATTATTTCAAATTTACATGCCTTTTTTCCAATTTTGTTAAGATTAAATTTTATATTGCAACGAAAATTATCCTAGAGTTTATTGTTCTCGTATAACATGGTAGATAGGTTCCTAAGAAACGCCGTGTTGTGTGAAACCGTGTTAGATGAGATCTGGAGCCAATACATAAAAGAGAGGTTATGTTCTAAAACCAATTAAAAACAAATAACTTTCTTTAATTCCACATAAGAAACAATTTCTATTAAGAATATTAATAACAAGAAACAAGGAAGAAAAAATATATATACGGAAGATACCTCCAAAAAAAAACATGTACGTAAAACAAAAAGAAAAAAAAACGTATACAGCTTTATATAGTAGGCCTATTCATTTAATAATTATATCATCCTTATCTCTGTTCAGTTAAAACGAGAACGTTTTTTTTTAAGATACCTCCAAAAAAAAAACATGTACGTAAAACAAAAAGAAAAAAAAAAACGTATACAGCTTTATATAGTATTCATTTAATAATTATATCATCCTTATCTCTGTTCAGTTAAAACGAGAACGTTTTTTTTTTCTTTTTTTTTTTACAATAGCAACTTCACTTTCTGAACTGTTTTCTGCATTTAAAGTTTGTGTGTCTTCTGCTCTCTTTACAAAATCTGTAATCTTGGTTTGTTTGTTTATCCTTACAAGGTCGTTATGTGAAGCTAAGCAATTTTGCAGCTCCAAATGATAGCATTTTATGTGTCCGTAGTATGAATTTACACAAAATTAATGAAAATATATTGTACTATAGGAGAATAAATGTAATTTTCTAAATGAGTTAAGTAAAAACCGTGTTGTAGAAGTACTGTCTTATATGAGAGTTTCCGCAATTTTCTAATCGTGTTAGAACCGTGTTATAACTGTATTTTGAAGACTTTTTTTCCACATTTTTGTTCTCATTTAAGAAATATTAATAATGAAAAACATAAATCCTCTACCTAGTAATAAGATAAAAACAAAAATAAAAGTATTTTGCCATTCAAAGCATTCTTTTTCTCGTGAATTGTGTGTCCGTAGTATATTACACAAAATTAATGAAAATATTTTGTACTATAGGAGAATAAATGTAATTTTCTAAATGAGTTAAGTAAAAACCGTGTTGTAGAAGTACTGTCTTATATGAGAGTTTCCGCAATTTTCTAATCGTGTTAGAACCGTGTTATAACTGTATTTTGAAGACTTTTTTTCCACATTTTTGTTCTCATTTAAGAAATATTAATAATGAAAAAGATAAATCCTCTACCTAGTAATAAGACAAAAACAAAAAAAAAAAGTATTTTGCCATTCAAAGCATTCTTTTTCTCGTGAATTCATAAATTTTGACAGTTTGAAAGCTACGAATAGCCTATCTAATACATTTTTGCATTTAAATATCTCTCTGATTTTATGAACAATATAAACTTTGAATTCCTAATTCACCCAAGACTATCTTATAAACAATAACTCGCTATACTTGTTCCTTTTTTTCATTTAAATATTGCATTATAATAAAAAAAATATGTTATTTTAATTATATGCAATAATTTCTTTTAAATTTATTAATTAGCTTGCTTATAAATTGATTAAATATATTAGAATAATTTAAAATGTAATCTCGAATCGTTAATTGTAATAAAGGCTAATATAATAAATAATATATTTTAATGCAGATTTTTATACGATTAATTATTTTTATTTAATTAGAATTGAATTTTTGTTTAATCGGCATTTACAAAACGTGACTGTAATTAAAAATGATCGTTTTTTTTTTCGACATCTGTTAAATATTTTTATAACTTGTTTTATTTTAAATTTAGTTAAAAACCTTGTCTAAGTACCAAAAGAAGAAAAAAAAATTCGGGATATCGTTCTCGTTTTATGTATAAAATAATGGGTCCTATCTACGCATATTTTGACCTTTCTATAATAATAGTCGCTTGTTATTTTATTAAATTAATAAAAGAAAATTATACGCTCCGTGCAATTTAGACCTATGGGTTAATGTAGTGTATATTATTTTTATCATCAAGTATAATGCATGGAAAAGAAGTAATAGGCAAACTGAATGAAAAATTGTTTTTTGCAGAGCAACATCCTAACCTGTTTTGCTTGGAAAGGGGATCTTTCCATTCTCATCACACACCGAGTGGTTCTTTCATGGCCACACCACAGGGGGAGGAGTGTGGGTGTTGTCGGCTGGCCCCGAGCCATAGCGTGTGTTGTGTGTGACTACGATGTGAACGTAAAGTGTCTGAAAAATAGGCTAATTTAAGGGAGGGAAATATCTTTTGAGAAAGTCAAGTGGCCTTGCTCTTTTATGTCCTCCAACCATAAATGCTGATTCCAGTTATAACATTTCCAATGTCTGGTATCTCATTTACACCGTATCGTTTATGATAAACACCTTATCTGAAATCTACTTTTATAGAATTATATATATATACTTCTATAAAAGTAGAAGTAAAGTATTATAATCGATAATATCATTTTATAAAGTAAAATAAAGTATTAATTCATTTTGTAAATTAAAGTGATTAATTCATTTTGTAAAGGAAAGTAATTAATTCATTTTATAAAGTAAAATAAAGTATTAATTCATTTTGTGAAGGAAAGTATTAATTCATTTTATAAAGTAAATAAAGTATTAATTCATTTTGTGAAGGAAAGTATTAATTCATTTTGTAAAGTAAAGTAATAATTCATTTTATAAAGTAAAATAAAGTATTAATTCATTTTGTAAAGGAAAGTATTAATTCATTTTATAAAGTAAAGGAAAGTTATTAAATTCATTTTATAAAGTAAAATAAAGTGATTAATTCATTTTGTAAAGGAAAGTATTAATTCATTTTATAAAGTAAAGGAAAGTTATTTATTCTATTGTTATCGGTAGGAGTGGAATGACCATATATATTTAAAGACCATGATAATAGTAAAGCTTAATTTAATAAAAACAATTAAAAATAATAATAAAGGACTTATATATAAAATATTAATGTGTAAATTGATATTCTTTTGTCGGAAAAATATTTTTAGATAAGCTAATATTAAAACCATTAAAATAAAACTTGGCATTTTTTTTTTTTTTGCATATTTTACGCCCCCTTTCCAATCGGAGTTTACTAAGCGGGTGGGGGAGACCGGATGGTGAAGGACGGGGATCACTGGGCCAGGCCCAGTATCCCGAAAAAATCCGGGACCAGACTGGGATGCGAACCCGGGTCCTCCGGCGTGGCACGTAGACAGCGTTATCACTCGGCCGCCAAACTTGGCATTATTATTAAGGAGATTTTCTTCTTACCACGGTATCAAAACTAATTAAAACTTACCTAGGTCCAAGCCAGTAGTAACATAAGGGAATCATTGTAGTTTGAGTTTATTACATGTTTTTTGTCAACAAATGACGCCACTTTCCATTCAAACGGAACACTGACAGGCGAAAGCGGTCCGGGCCGGCTGACCCCTCTGCAGAGGGGTCATCCGGCTCGGACCGGATCCCATAATAAATATTTTTAAAGCGTGAAACTCGAACCCGGGTCCTTCAGAATGGAAACGCTGGAAAGCTGAAGCGTTTTCACTCTGGCCGCTTCAGCTGACCAAACCACTGGCCGGATTGGTCAGTAGAAAGCTCGGGATGGCACGTCGACAGCGTTATCACTCGGCCGCCAAACTTGGCATTATTATTAAGATTTTCTTCTTACCACGGTATCAAAACTAATTAAAACTTACCTAGGTCCAAGCCAGTAGTAACATAAGGGAATCTTTGTAGTTTGAGTTTATTACATGTTTTTTGTCAACAGATGACGCCACTTTCCATTCAATCGGAACACTGACAGGCGAAAGCGGTCCGGACCGGCTGACCCCTCTGCAGAGGGGTCATCCGGCTCGGACCGGATCCCATGATAAATATTTTTAAAGCGTGAAACTCGAACCCGGGTCCTCCAGAATGGAAACGCTGGAAAGCTGAAGAGTTTTCACTCTGGCCGCTTCAGCTGACCAAACCACTGGCCGGATTGGTCAGTAGAAAGCTGAAGCGTTTCCACGCGGCCAATCCGGTCGACTTTATTACATGGTTGGTCTTTCCAACTGCATGAATAATAAAAGTCTTCAATAATTTGTCTTTTCTAGTGTTGCTAGTTGTCGGCCGGATTGGCCGCATGGAAACGCTTCGGTTTCCACTCTGGAGGAATCTGGTCCCATCCCTTGAAAATATTTATCATAGGATCGGGCCCGATCCGTCGATTTACATTTTCCAGAATCCGGTTGACCCTTCCTCAAGGGTGGGCAGCTTGTGGAAAGGCTTGTCTCGTCCTATCACTTAGTTTTCTTATAGAATGGAAAGTGGCGTCATCTATTGACAAAAAAAATGTCACTAGTTTTCTTTAATATTGAAACTATCCTCAGGACTGGCTTAACCCGATAAGCAGACGATGTATCACATCAGGGCGCTTTCGGAAGAGGGCGTCAAAATTATCATTTTCTCAATATTGTAACGGCGCTGAATAGATGTTACAAGAAAACTGCATCGAGGCGCCGGGTTCCCTCGAGACAGGTATTGTCTATCCTTCATAGGATCCTGACTTACATTGATTTCCAATGGAAGAATTTTAAAAATATGCAATGGATCTATGTTTCAGATATAATTTCCTTTTAGATTGAAGTTTCATCATATAGGGATTTTATAGAAGATGATCCGTTTGAGCAGTTATCTAAGCTAGCACTAACAATGATCATATTACCACATTCAAATGCTGACGTGAAAAAGTTTTCAGCCACATAATATAAAATGAAAATTATATAACTACTTAAGATAAAAAGATTTAAGAGAAATTTTAGCAATTAAATATGGATTGAAACGAATTGGCAATGAGTATGCACTACCAAATGACATTAAAAATGGATATTTATAGAATGCCTAAAGATGAAAAGAAACATCTACATCAAAAAATGTTGATTGGAAAATTTTAGAAATTATTGATTAAAAATATTTAATATCCTTCAAATATTTGCTATTGTATTTGAATATAATCAATAAAATAAAATAATAAATATACTATAAACAACTGAGTTCTGCTGCTTCTACTAACACAAGAAATCCAACAAGCACTTGAAGCAGGATAAAAAACTAATTTATTATTAGATATATATAATATGCACTACATATACTAATAATACAATCGCTTACGTATTATTATTATTACGTATTATTAGTATATGTAGTGCATATTATATATATCTAATAATAAATTAGTTTTTATCCTGGTTCAAGTACTTGTGATTTCTTTTGTCAGTAGAAGCAGCGGAACTCAGTTGTTTATACTTGTTGTGATTTCTTATAGTTGTAAGTCTTTTACTAATTTAAAATAAGGTTTATAATAAAATTTATTTATTCAGTGTGAATATAGTAAATTTATTGTGTAGTAAATATACTCTAACTACTTTTAATATTTTAAACTGAAAATAAATACATTTGCATTGATTGAATATTTTTTACATTTCCATCTCGATAAATAATTTAGTATATTTGTTGGTAATTACTACATCATTTTTAGTGCATTTTAGCCATTCATGATTTTAGCTATATGACTAGACCATCTTTGGATTAGACGAAGGACCAGATCTTGCCAATGGACCTTGCTAGATGCCCGAATGGCTGAATGGCAACGCTATCTGTGTGCCACGCAGGAGGATCCGGGTCTGGTATCTCCTGAAAAATTTTTTCGGGATGCTGGACCAGGCCCGGCGATCCCCGTCCTTCACCATCCGTCTTCCCTCCACGGATGTGAGTGCTGCCCGTGGTTGGAACTGGCCCTGCCCCTTATTAATCTCACTGATTGGAAAGGGAGATCGGAAGAGCGTCGTGTAGGGAAAGAGTGTAGATCTCGGTGGTCGCCGTATCATTAAAAAAAAAATGCAAAAAAAAAAAAAAAAGGGACCTTGCTAGTGATTTTCAAAAAATGTAATTGGCAACACATCTTGAAATAATCACGTGTTTGAAAGATGTGAGGAAACCACGGGGATCTGAGATTCGTAATATGTACAACAGAAAGGTGTCATATCTACTTCAACTTTATAAAAATAAAAATAATTCTTGATTTTTACGAATATAAAAATACCTAAATTTGGGTAAGAGTCCAGAATACCGATGACACTACAAGAAGCTGATCGGAAGAGACGATAATTGAATAAATTTTTCTAAAGAACCATATAGTATTTGGTGCTGGGGATAAGAAAATGAGTGGTGAAATTTTGATATAAAAAGTACTTATCCCCAAGTAGTAAGATTCTTAAATAATTACTCAATACCTCTAAATTGGGTATATGGTTGATATTATGTCTTGATAATGGTCTTGCATATCGATTATTAATCTGATTTAGGCTCTTTAAACATATAAAGGAATCAATCAAAAGTATTACAATGTTTAGAAATAACCTGCAATATAAAATTAACCATGATTTATCCAATTTAAGAGTTATTGGTAGTGTTCAGAATTCTATCGATGAATCTTTAATTTTTTAACATATCTCTGAAATTGTCAGTTAGACGTGGTTTTTTTAAAAAGTTTATTCAATTTGTCATTTGATTTGTGTGCTATTCCTGGCAAGATTTTAAATGCTGCCATTTACTAATTACAGTTTTTGTTGATTCTATTAAGATATTTAAGTATATTACAAAATTCAATAAAGATGAACATTTCAGCTTATCGGAGCATTTGTATTCAGCCTGAACACAATACAAGTACTTCCCAACATATGCAGATCTGAGATATATAGAATTTCCTGATTTAAAAAAATAATTTATTAATCAAAGCAGACAGTTATATGCAGATATGAGAAATGCTTAAAAATATATTTCATGGCTATATGGTTTACAACCTTTGTTTCTAATTATGCTGTTTTTTATAGATGAATGTGTTTATGTGCTTATTGTTTAAAGTTGGTAGCCACATGGTAAAGATAACATCATCATTGAGGATCCAGATTTAATTCCTGTCTTCATACCTCCGGTTTTTAAAGAGAATGCGAGCCTGGCCATTAAACCAAATTCTTCAATCTTCTGGTTGACCCCAAAATGAATGTTGATCTGCTTGTGATGAACTTTAAAAATGGCGGCTGCCTGATAAAGTATATTCCTCATACTATATTGTATCTTAAGCAGTGTCGTAGCTACTGCTCTAAGCGCCTATGGCTCAAGATATAAAAGGTGTCTTTATGAGGTGAACAATGGTAGTGATTCCTTAAATTAGGCACCTATTTCGAGTGGTGCCTACGGCCATGGCCATCTTCGCCATATCCTCACTACGGCACTGGTGTTAAGTAAAACTAACTTACCGGTAATCTTATTCTTTAATCATCAATACCTCTTGATCTCCTATGAGGTGGACAATGGTAGTGATCCCTTAAATTAGGCACCTATTTCGAGTGGTGCCTACGGCCATGGCCACCTTCGCCATATCCTCACTACGGCACTGGTCTTAAGTAAAACTAACTTACCGGTAATCTTATTCTTTAATCATCAATACCTCTTGATCTCCTATCACCTCAGATAAAAAAACTCTTGGTTGTCTGTATAAAATTATTCTGCTTTCAGCCTTTTTTCTTGGTGTTCGATCAAAATGCTAACCTGTAAACATGATGTCCCCAGCACTTCTTGTTTTGCTGGTGTCTAGAGCTGATCCTGTCTAATATAACTATTTTTATTGTTACATCTTTGTGACACTAGTATTATATAGGGTATGAATTGACATATATGTTTTATGTAGGATTTTGCTGAACAATCCACTTACGTAAGTTGAGGATTTTCTGTATTCCAAATGGACAAATGGCAGCACTCAAAATCTTGCCCATCCATCATTCTTAATATATATTAAATAAAATGTTAATCAGTTATTTTTATGTAAATTATATTAATTTGATAAAATAATAATACAAGTAATGTAAGCAGTTATATAAAATTTATTAACAACTAATTATATATAAGCTGTAATGGTTTTATCTTTTATGACTTTCTTCACCATATCTAACAGTAAGCATTCCATTCTTCACTATAAGTATGCTATATATATGATAGATTCTTATTTCACTGCCATCACACACTTCTTTTTGCAGATTTAGCAGGTCTTAAAAAATCTTTAAAGCTAAAACAAATTATCTCAAAAAGTAATTGCTTAACTTAATTTTGTTGTTTGTTTGTTATTATTGTATTATAAAAAATATTTGTTGTTTAATTGCATCTAATTTAAGATTGAAAAATGATCAAATAAATATACTTAAGTGACCATTTAATGATTTGTTGTGCATTTTTTAATAGAACTATCCATCAGAAATTCTGTCTTATAAATAAAAGACAATATTTTTCATAATAGGTATGTAGAAAGATCTTCAGTACAAGAAAATTTAATCCAAAAGATTAAATGTTCAAAAAATGCTAAATGTATATAATATATGAGAAGAAATTTTATCTACATTTTGACATCATTTAAGTTAGGATTATGAATTATTCCCATTAAATGAATATTTTTACTAAAATGTTAGTTCCCTATAATTATTCTTAATTGAGTTTTATCAAATGACTGTAATTTTGTAATCCTTCCTGAAGAATGACTCAAAATATGAGATGATCATGCTTTAATATAAAATTGCACTACTAATTAGATGCCTAGCAACAACTAGGTTCTAATTATCTACCAAAATTAATTGCTTTTAATAACAAGGTATGCTCAATTGCAGAAAAGGAATAAGAAGTTAATTCTTTGCTTAATAAATTAGCAACATCATTGTTCTCAATTCTTTTCTCCTCTAGTATCCAAAAGAAACTGTACTTTATTCTTAAAAACTAATTCAACATGAGCTGATGATTATCAAATGCTCTTACAATAGATTACCTGATAAGTTATATAAATAATTCTTAGTTTATAAATTTCCATTTAAATTTCTTGCATGTATGAGTTTTTTCCAGTATGAAGTATCAAAAAAATTGAAAATTTGAACCATAATTGCAATAAATAAATCTAAACATTTATAAAAAAAAAAGGCATTTCAATCCACATGCTATACAATACAGTATAAAATTGGTTTGCAGCAAAATCTCCATTGTCTACTACAAAATCAGAAAAATCAAAATGGCACCTTCTGATTTTACTATCATATGTAAATAATTTTCACTCCCATTTGCTTAAGGTAATAGTTCCATCTGTATAAAACTTATCTAATTAATCGAAAATTTGTCAGCTCAATCAAGTGAAAAAACACAAAAAACTTTAATTTTATTATCGTAGTATAGTAATATTATAAACACTTCTACTTATTTGTTAAAATTTTTTTCGTTGTTAACATTTATATGACAAATAATTTATTATATTACCTTAAATTTAAAATTAGAAATTAGATTTAAATTATTATTATAACATAAATAATTTATTATATTACCTTAAATTTAAAATTAGAAATTAGATTTAAATTATTATTATTATTATTATTGATTTTAAAATCTATATTTTCATTTTGTTAGATAGATAAATCATTATTTAATCATAAATTACAGATTTTGTTGGCTTTTATTTAATTTTATTGCAATCAACTTTCATTGATGAGAATGGAACCCCTGATTTTAACATTTTGTCTATGAGGAATTGATGTTTAGTTTAAAATTTCTTAATTTATAAGCAATTTCCAGATGTGAATTAACTCATAAAGTCAGAAATTATTTGCTTGTTGGTACTCATCATGTTTAATAGAATATAAATAAGTACTGGTATCTCTCAATTCATGATCCTTCTGTTTACAAATTTTTGATTTAATGAAGAGCATAAATCTATATCACTTTTCTTTATGCAAAGAAAAATTTTCACTTTTTGTGAAAAACTGTTTTATCATTGATCCACTGTAGTTTGTTTAAATCAATGCTTTTTTTTTTGCTTATTTTCTTCATTAATTGTATCAGATATATCAAATTTATTCTGTGCATCATTGTTTTTAAAACAAAATTCACTTTCATTTTAATTAGAGGACTCAGTTTTGAATCCAGCACTTGGTTTGTTCTTATAATATGAATATCCATAAAATATTTACTGCATTTTTAATGATTTTGAACTATATAACACTATTTAATTTTATAAAACAATGATTACACATTATTCCTACTATATAAATCTCTAATATATTATTGGTAAATAAATTTGAACAATGATGGCATTTTGTAGTTTTACTGAAGATATCTAATCTAAACTATGTAATGATATAAATAAGTAAGTTATCTTGTGTCTATTAGGTTTATTAAAATACCATAATAAAATGTATAATTAATGAATTTTTAATAAATAGAACTGAAAACATCAATATTAACTTTTAAAAAATTTGATTTTTCTAATAATTTAGTATAATGAAGAATGTTGAGAATTACAAAAATTTCAGATAATATTTGATGAAAATTTAAAAGATTTTAACAAATAAATAAAACCACAATGATAGGCAAATTTATTACCTTATCAGACTTAAATTCAAAGATTGCTTTCATTTAGCAGTTCTGAAATTCAAATTTTGAATGGCAATTAATAGATTAAATAGGTAATATCTATTGTAAACTATTTTATTATAGCATATGTAATTTTATTTATATTAATGCTTTTGAAATGCTTTAACATCAATAGATAAAATGGTAGTGTGTTTCCGATATCCAGGAACCAATTAAAATTTTGATAAAAATCAACATCTAGACGATTTTGGAATGACAGATTATGAATATTATGACAGTTTTTTCAAATTCAAACTGGTGTATTTAATATACCCAAAATACCGATTTTAATTTAATCCGATTTTATTGTTTTTTTTGCTGTAAATTTAATTGCTGCTTTTCATCCTGTAAATGCTAAGTGGCAAGGCATTCCATTGTCAACCATGGGCTGTTCACAGCCCTCATGAGATCAGCTGTCAGATAAAGGATGGGGCTCAAGAAGCCAAGCCTGGACTCTTAAAGAAATTTGGAAGTATGGGAACTGGGAATTGAACTTGTATTCTCAAAGGTGAATGCACAGCATGCTTCCACTGCAGCCAGCTGATGATTTGTGACAGTGTGGTTAACTGAAAATGCTATTAGGTACCAACTTTAAAAAGTATTTGATGATCTGAGCCCCAGTTGTCAATGGCCATCATTACCAGTACATCTCCATTGATGTGAGCTGTTTATGGCAAGGCTTCAGTTTGCCCACATAATAATAAATAGGTTGAGAAATGGCATCATTTGTTGAGAAAAATGGTGCAGTGATGAAGCTGCAATAAATATTTGTCTTGCTTGAAGAGATATGATTCATCTCTCCTATCATAGATAGGCTTTTATACTACTTTGTAAATAAATTTAATGAAACCTCAAAACTAGTTAAGTGACTATCCATCCAGCTTAGTCATGTCCATCCAGCTTAGCCGCGACCATCGACGCAAGTACGTATGCACTAATTTGAACGAGTCCAGTGACAAAATAGGGATGATAGCTTTGCACATAGATGTTTTCAAATGCAAGATAATTGAAGTTGAATGGAAGTTTATTGTAATGTTGAATGCCCAAATGATTAGTTTTGATGTTGGAAATAGTATATTTAACAGAACTTAATATAATATTAATTCAATAATTTTTATCTAATAAAATATAATCATTATATACATCTGGAATAAAAAAATAATGATATATTTTTTTAGTAAATATTTTGCCTTTAATTAAACCATTCCCACGCATCATTATACCGACTGTGATTCTCCCTTTCACGTTTGGACTCATCTACCTTAGCTAGATGCGGCTTTTGTGGATGGACAATAAATCATTTTGATCCAAATATATTTAAAAATATGGATTGCCTACTGTCAGATTGAAGATGCAACAGTTGTTTTGTATTGTAGTATGTTCATAAAAATTAAATGTAAATTATTATTTCAAAAGTATAATTGATTAAAAATTTTCATTCTCTCTAAATACAATAATAATTATTTTAAAAAAGACTGAAACTTATAAAGAATTCAAATAACTAATTTATTTGTTTTATTTTTTAAATCCTAGAATGGCCTATGTGACAATTTCTAATTTTGAAGAATTGCTACCAGTGATCGAGAAAGCTATCCAAGAAGCTTCTTTTATTAGTTAGTCATAATTTATCAGTTAAAAATTAATATAGCCTAATACAGGCAGTCCTCGACTTTCGTACAATTTGCTATTTTGTACATATTTAAAAGTTAAAATTTTATTGAAATGTATCCCAAAAATGCACATACTTCCTTATAGCCATTCTCCCCTCCTCTCTGTCATTAGTCCTGCTCTGTTTCTGGCATCACATCATAATACAGGCAGTCCTTGACTTTCATACAATTTGCTATTTTGTACATATTTAAAAGTTAAAATTTTATTTAAATGTATCCCAAAAATGCACATACTTATAGCCATTCTCCCCTCCTCTCTGTCATTAGTCCTGCTCTGTTTCTGGCATCACAGATTCAGTCTTGAGTTAGGACGCCTGTTGTTATGTTGTGTGTTGTAAAATAAATACATTTTAAAAACACTTTTCCATGTTTTTTTACATTGTTCTACTTTCGTACATTTCAACTTACGTACATATTTCAGGAACCAAATAAGAATGAAAGTTGAGGACCATCTGTATTCAAAAATTATAATTAAAATAGATATAAAATTTTTAATAAAATTTATCATTAATATATATTGCTGTTTTTTTAATTTTTATGTAATAAGTGTGATTTATGGACAAATTTTATCTTGACAGTGGATAAATTTTATGAATGGATAGTAGTAATAAAATAATCATAGTAAAAGATAAAACAGTCTAGCAATAGACAGAAAAACACTATTACAATTAAAGGAACATTTTTGACCATTATCAACCTTGTATTCCTCCATTGATATAAAAATAATAAATTTATGAAACTGCAAGAAGACAAAAATAAAAATTTAAAAATATGATTTTTAATTATTTATTTTTAAATTAGTGTATTTATTTATTTAGGTTTTGATATGGAATTTACAGGGTTATATGCTTCATCTAATTTAAAACCTAGGTAACATGGAATATTTTGTTTATATAATTAAATTTAAAACTTTATTGTATTTTATAAATCATTCATAATTTAATTTTTTTTAGTTTATTTGATACAATTGAAGAAAGATATTCAAAAATGAATTCATCTGTTTGTCAGTTTTCACCTTGTCAATTTGGTAAGACTTGTTTAAAGATAACTAATATTTTTGATATTAGTGTAAAAATTGTATTTTGAGGTTAGAGAAATTAATGAAAGATAATTTACTATGCATTCTTAATTTTTTTTATAACCTGTTGATGTAAATACATATCATGGAAGTGGAACAAAAATGATAAAAAAAGGTTTAAAAAATTCATTTCTGATTTAATCAGTTGCAGTTATTGCATTTATTGGTTGAAAATATGTGCCTCCAATGATGGTTTCTAAATTTTTTGATTACTGAAATTTTTTTTAATTACGTTTTTATGATAGATAATTTGAATGGATTATACAGGGTCCGGCAAAAAGATCTGATGGTTTTTAATTAAAGTTCTAAAATATATATTTTATTTGATTGAATATTTAACAAAATCGAATAATCAATTCACAGTTTTCCTAATATTTTGGAAAATGAGCTTCTTAATGGTTTTTCTCTAACATCTCAAAAAAAAACTATATACAATAGTCTCCTGAATTACATGTTTTTAATTTATGCAATTTCAGAGGTCTTCTCATTTGTGCTGAACTTTGATATAATGCAAATAAAAATTTCATTAAACTCTTTTATTAATTTATTTTTATCTCTTTTGCAAAAATATCATTTATGGCCTTAAATTTTCATAATTATTCTTAGAATATGTTTATTAAATTTATCTAAATATTCTGTTTACCAATGTGAATGTTGGTATATATCAAATTCATTGTTGAATTTATACTATTTTCAATTTACCAGAAATATTCCAAACAAATTAAAAAAAACATATTTTTTGTTTATTGTAAAAATATTTATAAAAATTTAATAAAAGCTAAATACAGTAAGTACCTCAGTTTTACAGAGACCTACAATATTTTGGAATCTGTACTTTAGAACATGTAATTCTTGTTAAGAGTTTATTCAGTTTATAATCTATTAATCTATATCATTTTAATTAAATTGTCAAGATATGTAAATTAGATCACTTCGTGTGATTTTCTTATTTTAGCTTCTTCTAGGTTACTATATAAAATTTATTTGTTTTTAGTTTATTATCCCCTTGGTCGATATCAGATTAAATTAGAGAATTCCAACCATATTTGTTAGTTGTAACAAAACATCAAAATACTTAGAAACTTATCTACAGAAGTAGAACAATTAGAATATAAATTCCCCCAAAAGAACAAAGCTAATTTGAAATCCGAATTTTGTACATTTTATTTATTAATAAATAAATAAAATATGCAATCAAGTAACAGACTTCATTAAATCTTCATTAATAGAAATAGAAAAAAGAGCAATAAATGATATAGAAAACTAATCTGATACATACTGGACAAAGAAATAGTATATAACATTAGTGAATCAATCAAAGACTGATGAACAGTCAACAATGTATTTTAATATGCTTCTTCAAAATTGTTTTACTACTAAATATCCCATAAAATTTAAATATATATTAATATTTTAAAATGTACAAGTTGTAGCTATTATTATTATACCAACTTTTTTTGGTATGTAAGAAAGTATTTCTATTATTTAGAGGTATTTAAGTTTAAAATTTTTGCTCAAATTTCTTTCCTTTTAGGGATGTGAATTTTTTTTATATAAAATAATCATTTCATTAAGATTTTATTGTCTTATTCAGTGATGATATTCAGCCAAAAGATACCAGTATGGCTGTTCCAGTTGTTAAAATATTTAAATACTTCTGTATTAGTTGTTAAATAGTGTAACTATGCAAGCAATAAAATTAATTAATATAAATTCTATTATTGACTCATAATATTGCATTCAAAACTACATTATATTATCACTGTTTGTGTACAGACTGTTGGCAGCACAAACAGTGACAATATAATGCTTTGTGCATGCAATTTTAAAGATTTGCCAAATTATAAGTAATCTTGAATTACATATATAGTTTTAGCTTTGGTTTCATTGTTATATATTTTAATTCCTGTAAAATAATAAAGACTACTGACTTATATAAGTTAATTTTTGTGCAATAGTTTGATATTTTCAAATTTGAGAATATACTCAGGTATATTCTCGAATTTGTAAATATAGAAGAAAACAAACAACAATTTCGAGAATGTGTATAATATATATTTATACATACAGTCAAAGCTGATTATTATGGACTTGGCTATAAGGAAAATTTGGATATAAGGGACAAACGCATCCGGTCCCAGTAAAAAACCCATGTTTTGTGTGTATTTTTCATCGGATATAGTGGATTCGGAAATAATGGAAAATTCAGCTATAAGGGAGATAATTTTTTGTCATTATTAATAATTTAAAAATTAATGAATTTACAAATTAAATTAAAATTGTAATTTCTCTAAAAAGACAAAATCCACAGGTAGTGCTGTACCTTAAAAATAGCACCACCTAATAATTTGTTATATAAGTTCGTAGAAGTTTTAGAGATTAAATGACAAGATTTCTGCTCATTTATATGAGTGGGTAATATCTAGTATTAATTATTTTCCCATTTTATGTATACAGATACAAGATCCATACTGGTAATCAAATAATTACACAACTCAAATAACCAATATTTGGTTAAAATCGAAATAAAAACCTTAATTGAAAACTCTTCAATGTTTACTTTGCCCACCCGACAATGCGCCTGATTTGTTGCACATTCAGATATTAGGGACATCGCTTATAAGGGACAAAAAAGTGTAGATCCCATCGATTCCCTTATAACCGGCTTCGACTGTATATCTATTACTGTACTAATTGTTAAATCATCAAGTTTGCTATAGCAATTTATTATTATGTAAATACGGATAGTTCTCAACTTACAAAGTCATCTATTTATAGCAGTGATGTATAATCAGTATAATGCCATTTTCATGCTTACAAGCATATGCACAATAGTCTGATATACAGAACGCATCCTTTTTGTATCTGGTTCTGGATTTTTGTGTTTACGTTTATTATGATAGAGTGTAATGATAAATATTGTTAGTGGCAATCAATAAATTTTGGGAATTTCTGACTTCCAATTGCTTTATTTACGACTTCTCAGTTCAGATCAAATCCTGTCATAAATTGAGAATTACCTATATATATTATTTTTATAACATGCATTTTATAAATATATTTTTAACAGAAAGTTCAAAAAGTTAATCCTATCCCATCTCGTCATAATTTTTTCAATGACATTTTTGCAATAACGAATGATTAGTCTCTCTCCACATTCAGGCACTTGACAATCCTTAAAAATGCCATATTTAAGAGAATTTACTGTATATTTTTTAATATGTCAAGAGATATTTAAAATATATTATATATGCTATAAACATCTATTATAAATTAAAATTACAGTATATTATAAATTAAAATTACAATATCATTTCTTCTTCATTTTAAAGACCATTAAAATTTACCTTTTGTAGGAGTATTAGATGCTGAAAATGATTGCTTGAATTCACTAAATTTATTAGCAACAGAATTAGCAGCTGATTTAAGACTATCAAATAATATCTCTGAATGCCTTGATGTAAAACGGGATAATCCTGAAGGTGTACCACCTGAATATGAATTTCTACCTCCTGCTATTTTTGGGCTATTATGATTTTTTTGTGTAACAGGAAGAGTAGATGATCTTGATAAAGTTTTCCTTGAATAATCTAAATCTAATAAATCATCTGTTTTTTCAATCTTAGAAATAATTGGTCTTGTTCCTATATTATCAGAGGCACCATGGAATGTTGAACTACGAGTCACTTTAGAATTTTTCATAGGTGATATTCCCTTAATTTCACCATTAGTATTACTAGCCAAACCTAAACTGTAAGTTAGGCTTGATGCCATCTTTGGCAAATTTCCTCCTGCAAAAAAATCCCAATTTAACCATGCTTCTTTTAATGGACTTAGAGTTGTTGAGAGAAAATCTTTTTCTCTAGGCATATTTTCTTCAATATTATTAAGTGAGTAGTTGCCATAACAATTTTCATGATTATTTAACATTCCTAAAGAATCATCTGACTTTTTAAAATCAGATGTGCTATTTCTCCTCTTGATGGGAATATTGGGAGATTTTGGCCTTGATAATACTGCAAATGAAGGTAAAACTGAATTCTCAGCTTCTAATTCTTCTTCACATTCTTCATCGCATCGACTAAGTCCAAAAGCACCAGTATTTATAGTAATTTCATCCTGTTTTCTTAATACATCTAGTTTATTTGTGCATTTCTCATCTAATTTACTAACAGAATCCTGAAGTTCACCATTTATTTCAACTCCATTTCGGATTTTTCTGATAATCTGCACATCATTTCCAAAACTATTTGATCGAAAAAATTGCCGAGGATGTTCATTCTCACCAATTCCTTGTGTCAGTGAACAACTGCAATGTCTAAGTCTATATGCTCGGCCAGCTCTGTAATTGGGATCACTCTTGTGCCTTTTACGAAGTCTTTCATTTTGTACACTTTGACCTTCTTCAAATACAGAATCTTCAAATAATGTAGCATGACTTGTCATTAATACTCCAGCTGAACTATCAACTATAATAAATAAAATAAAATTTATTCAAAAATTTTTTAGCAAGTATTTTTAACTCTTTTATAGCTTTCTTAAGAATTACATAATTCATTAGATAATTTTTTATTTTTTTAATTAAAAAACTAAATTGCTATTCAAAAATTTTTTTAAATAGAGCATTGATTATCCAAACTAATTAGTGTCAAAGTTGTTCAATTAATAAAAAAATTCAGATAATCATACATATAAAAAAGTATAAAGTTTATACTAAAAAAGTATAATTAGACTATTAATTATTGTATATAAGATTATTATATTATGTTTTCAAAATGAAGTATTATAAAAATTAATTAATTTTGGAAATGGTTTTCAACTAATAATCAAAACTTCTATAAAATAATTAAAGCCAGCATCTGATTTTTAAATCTTATAATAACAAAATAACACTATTTCTATGCTATACTATATGTATCTTTGAATAAATCATTAAAAACAAACGATTAAGAGGCAGTAATAATATATCAGCATAATAACCAGTGCACTAAAAACAGATACTGAAAGAATCGGTTTTACTTCTGTGTGAATCTGTGTTTAATTACTGAATTTTATTTTTGATCAGTAATGTTCAGATAATCAATGCTACACTGTGTATTTTTATATATCTAGATATAATTAAATATTTCTTAGCCTTCTAAATTAATATCATATTTTTCACCAATTGCAAATTACCTAGCAATACACTGAGTATCAATACTAATAATAATGCACTCTTAACCACACAAAAGTTTGTATTATTTCTCAATTTCAGTTTAGAAAAATTTTTTTTGTATGTTTGATCTGCTGATATCAAATTTGTATATTTTTCAGTTACATTATTATTATTAAGTTTAAAAAAAATCATGAATAGACACTTTTATAGTGAATTTACATAAAATATTTTGTTTTGAAAGTAAAATAAAAAATCAAACACTTTACAAGTAGAATTAAAAAAAATTACAAAACTTTTAGTGTATATATGTATATATCCTATAACATGAGATGTACTTATTCAGTGAAAATGATATGATGATTTTGTAAAATGCAGATAATTCCCAACTTTATGAATTAATTCATTTCTGGAATGCACTCATAAAGTAAGAACTTGTAAATCAAGAATCAATTTCCCATAGACATAACATTAAAAACAGAGTTCCATTCTCAACAATGAAAGTTGATCACAAAATTAAGAAAAGATCAACAAAATCACTAGTTTATGGTTAAATAATGATTTATTTATCTAAAGAAATGAAAACATGATCTTTAAAATTAAGCAAATTATAATAAAAAAAATTCTTTAAATTTTAATAATACACATATTTGATATTTAAAAATTTTTGACTCTATTGGGCATAAAATCATCCATTTTTTTCTGTTTTACAATTCTTTTTAATGACTTAATAATGGAATAGTTAGAAAGAGATGTGGCAAAATAGTCTTTTATATATAGTTTTGTATTTTTGCTTTTTCAATACATTTTTAGATTGTATTTTGTAATGCTTTGAAGATTACTGTATTAAATAAATATTTATTTTATCAATTATAAAAACAGAACACTTTCATAGATTAATTAATTTATTATAATACTAAAAATGTTTTTAACTTTTCTGATGAGGTGTCATCTATTGTTTAACTGATTAAAACCAATTGAAATGGTCGAAAATGTTATTAGTGTTATACAATGGGTAATCAGTTAATGAACAGTTTGAATTATGAACAAATCAGATAACAAATATGTTTGTAAAGATTTTTATGTTCAGACAATGAACACATATTCAGATAAAAAACACCTCACAGAACAAACTGTGGGACTTGCAGACTGACTGAATGACAGGCTTAGGTCTTGCACATTTGTAGACTTATGGGTAAAGATGGGATAACAGTGGTTTTTCTGATTAAAATGAACTTGGAGACAACTTAAAGTAAATCAAAGATTTATTAAATGAGGTAAGAGAGAGCTTTTACAATTTTTTGGTCTTAGAATGACACCCATACCAGGTTGAAATCAATAGGCTTGAGGATCTCTACAACAACAATGCTATTAATCACTTCTGAAAAATCCTGAAGAGAGAAAAGCAATCGAAATTTGACAGATTCTTTAATGCTCCACAAACAAAAAATAAACATGATAGATGAAAATGCAAGGCTGTGCATGTATATATTATTGTGATTACATATAAATAAACAGTAGTAAGAAATTATATAATTTTATTTATTTATTTTTTGGGTATCCAGAATGAATCAATCAAATTCCAATAAAAATCTATGGTAAATTGATGATCAGTTAATGAACAATTTGGATAGCAAACATTGTCTTTGAATGGATTATATTTAACCAATCACCCACTATAATTAATTAATTAACTTGTAAAAGTGCTTTGTTTTTATAATTTATCATATTATACAGAATGAATTTTTACAATTTATATTAATACAAGAGGGTTATAAGTGAATAGGAAGCAAAAAAATTAAATTATGATAATGGAAGAGAAAATAAAAAAATGCTTAACATAAAAAAAATATAAAATGCTTGCATCTGTAGATGCCTGTTATTTTGAAAATATATATTATATTTTATACAATTTATTTATACTATTTAAGATTATGATATACACTATAACTTTTTTTACATTTTCATATGAAATGTAAGGAATATATACTAGTATAATATTGAAAAGATAACACATAAAATTGAGAGGAAGGAAGTTTATCACAATAGAGAAAATGAAGTGTGAACAGGCCCTTATTGTAGCGCATCACTAATACAAAATTATTTTCATTATAGAAATTCCCTAATTATACAGACTTCAATTCATAAAATTCTACACTTTATAAAATAGCCATGTTGACTCGAGAAATGTTGTATGACAACTCGCGGATAATTTGTTTCGTAACGTGCGCCATCGGTGTTTATTGCTAATACGGTTTGCAATCACATAAATGATGTTTTCAGTGCAAAAACAAAGTTTATTAACAACCACATAATTCGAGTCGCTTTATCGTAAAAACTCAAATAGAACTATAGATGAGTAAAAAGAAGTGTCAATTATAAAGATAGGTCTTAGAACAGAGAGTCTCATATATAGATGACCTATACTGATATTTTTCATCAAGTTGTAACGAATAAATGCGCAACATATCGACAAGAAAAACAAGCGGAAAGATAACGAAAATTCAGAACCAAGTGAGAAGGTGGTGTTCTCTGGGGGAAGCCATTTCAGGATCTTTTCATGTTCAAATATGTAAAAATTGGGACTATGGTTCATTTCTGGAAGATATTTTAAACAATACCAGATTTTCCAGGTTATTTATTTCCACAATAAACTCAATATTGTAAACTCGTGCATTGTTCAATAGAGGGAGAAGAAAGAACAAATAATTATAGAGGAGTAAGGAAGCCCTCTTTCTCCTCTTCAAATTGAAAGAGAAAAAGATAACTGAAAAACGAATATGCGTTCTCGCATCCCGTGTTCCTAAACTTAAAATTGTAAACAATAAATTTAATAATCGACGATAAGGAAGCCCTCTTTCTCTTCAAATTGAAAGAGAAAAAGATAACTGAAAAACGAATATCCGTTCTCGCATCCCGTGTTCCTAAACTTAAAATTGTAAACAATAAATTTAATAATCGACGACTTTTAACTCTGTTGGATTAATATATAACGATTTTGTTGTTCAAACCAGTCTCGAATCTGATTTATTTGATGCTGTTCTTATTCGAGCATAAAAGTAAAATCCTACACTTATATTCAGTTCATCACTTTCGAAACTCAATGGTGACAGATGTCAGCGGTAAAACATTCTTTTCGTGTTGAGATGTTGGTTCACATCTAAATATTTTATGCTGGAGTACAGATCAATCTACACAAATTGATAGTAATTAATAATTAACATTCTTTTCGTGTTGAGATGTTGGTTCATATCTAAATATTTTATGCTGGAGTACAGATCAATCTACACTTTTCTCCCTCTATTGATCAATGAAACAAATAACTATAGAGTAGTAAGAAAGATCTGTTTCTCCTCTTCAGCTTGAAAGAGAAAACGATAGTTCTAAAAAAGGAATATGCGTTCTCGCATTCCGTGTTCCTAAACTTAAAATTGTAAACAATAAATCAATAATCGACGATATCTTTTAATTCTTTTGTATTAATATATATAAAGGTTTTGTTGTTCAAACCAGTCTCGAATCTGATTTATTGCATTGTTCAATAATGCACGAGTTTACAGTATTGAATTTATTATGGAAACAAATAACCTGAAAAAACTTGTATTGTTTAAAATATCTTCCAGAAATGAACCATAGTCCCAATTTTTACATATTTGAACATGAAAAGATCCTGAAATGGCTTCTCCTAGAGAACACCACCTTCTCAGTTGATTCTGAATTTTCGTTACCTTTCCGCTTGTTTTTCTTGTCGATATGTTGCGCATTTATTCGTTACAACTTGATGAAAAATAGCTGTCAGCGGTAACATTCTTTCCGTGTTGAGATGTTGGTTCATATCTAAATATTTTATGCTGGAGTACAGATCAATCTACACAAATTGATAGTAATTAATAATTGTTTTAGATACACCAACGATCTATAAACCTACATCTTTAAATTTAAACCAACAGCCATAAATTGTTACACTATTTTCATTAATAAAATACTATTTTAAGAAAATTTATAAGCGATGATCTATCTTTATAATTGACACTTGTTTTTACTCATATATAGTTCTATTTCAGTTTCTACGATATAGCGACTCGAATTATGTGGCTGTTAATAAACTTTGTTTTTGCATAAAAACACACCGAAAACATCATTTATGTGATTGCAAACCGTATTAGCAATAAACACCGATGGCGCACATTAGGACATAACCTCTTACGAAAGAATAATTTTTGCGTCAGATCTCGTATTTCTTAAATACCATATTATTTACCTATGGCAATAATTATATATTAATATACTAAATAGCTTAAATTTATTCTGTTCGTATTATTTTAATTTCGATTAAATTGGTCAGGATGACTCGACGTCACGATTCACTCCGTGACGTCAACACTGAGCCGTCGGCGTAAGGCGCGGTTTCCACTGTACGATTTCGTCCAGCACTTCCAGTAGCCACGGATCACTATACGGATGCGAAACTTCCATAGGCTGCTATGAAACTCATTTCTAGACGCCCTCTAACGGATGGAGGAAAAACTAAATGTATTGAATACAGCCGACTTCCAGGGGCAAGGGCGCTGTAGCTGCTTTTTTACGAATTTATACCGTTTTAATCTCGATTAAAATATGTGCATTACAATCTATATATCAAGTGAAGGAGAACCTTCCCAATCCTGTTCTATTTTTCCCACATACATTTTCTATTGCATTTCAATCTGCAGCTTTGGCGGGCCAAGGTAAGCGATTTATTTCGGGATGCTGTCGAAAGCACCGCTTTACAATTCTGCTTGTACGAACGGGACAGTCGTCTCGAACAAATGAAAAAGAATGTCCTGGAGAATAAAGTGCTAGCGAGAGAACGGATTCTAATATACTTATATATTGCGATGGGCCATCTATTTGAACTAGTTTTCCCGGACCATGCGCGGATATCCAACACCACCTATTTATGCTTTTGTAACCAGATTTTCGTATACGAGCTATGTTTCCAGCTGAATAACGAGTTCCCGCTCGTCTATAACAACGAAGCTCTCCGTGAGAGTTGGATGCGAATGTTTTTTCATCAGAATATATCTCAATTTCCAAAACTGGTGCGTGTAGGGTAAATATTGTAAAGCGAATTCTAATCTGGCTTCTTTACGAATGTTCGTTAACTATTCTTTCATCGTAGGACGATGATGTTTGAATTCAAATTCTCTTCATCGTTTCCGTATTGTTTCAGATGAGCGTTGTAACTGAAGTTGATGTTTAATTCTTTTCGTATTTGTCAGTGATTCATTTCCGGTGACGTTTCTGACTGCTTCAACTGGCCAAGATAGTCTCTGGTGGCCTTCCGCGTCTCGATTTATTATGCCAATCGTGTTCTTCTCGCCATCTTTTTATCCAATTTGACACAGTTTTACGACGAATGTCCATTTGTTGACTTATAGATCTCATCGATAATTGCCCCGATCCCCATAATGCTATTATCCTTCCTCTCTCTCCGCCATGGATAACTCTCGACGAAATCTGATTCTAGGCGATTTACGGCCGTATTCTCAATGACAAATTAATTCTCAGATCAAGATCACTCCTATTTTTCGTACTCGTAATAACAAATTCCGTGAATTAATCTCCATCTGCGAGAGGTTATTTAACCCCTCCCCGATAGAAGAGAGTTAAATAACTCCTGGTAGTTGAAGATTAATTCACGAAATTTGTTGTGGCAAATACGAAAAATAGAAGTGATCTTGATCTGAGAATTAATTCGTCATTGAGAATACGGCCATTAAAGAAGTTATTCGAAAGTTTTCTCACTCGACTCGATAGTTATTCTTTTTCATTGCAGTCTACAAAAAAATCAAAATTACAGTAATGATTACGGAGAAGTTGCGCAGACAATGCTTATGTGCGTATGGTCATGTGATGAGGATCTGATGACGTAGTAACAGAACATAATTTGTTATTCGATATCATATAATTTGTATTCTGAATAATTTTGTATTATATATGAAATATATAATACAAAATTATATAGAAGTAACATCGCAGCCCTATTATAGCTGAATATGGCTGGGAACGAGAGTGGTGATCGGAAAGCTGGGCTATGCTCTGTCTGCGATAGAACTGTAGAGCTGAATGAAACTGGACTTTATTGTTATGGATGTAGTAGTCACATCCATTTTGAATGCATGGGTATATTAAGAACAACTTATTTGCGTAATAACAAGGAGCGAAGGATGAAAATTAGATGTCTAATGTAGTACTAGTGATTCTTCTCAACGTACTGTGGATGAGAATTCTAAGGTAGGACTGTCTCTTTTTAGAGAAATAGGTCTTATTTCTATTAATTGCTCCGATGAAGTATCTCGGAGTGAAATTCTTTATCAAGATGATAGCTATAATGAAATTCGAGATGAATGTTCAGTGTCTGCTACTAAATCAAACGAAGAAATATTAAATGCTATGATTAATCGAGCGGTAACTGATGCTTTAACTGCTTTTTTGGAGCGTGTGTCTGAAGTACTGAGTTTGAGTTTATCAAATACAAATGAATTAGTGTATAAGATTCAAAGGAAGATCGATAGTATTGAGAAGATTGTCGACGCTCAGGCTGGCGACCTAAGGTGTGCTAATAATTTTTTTAGAGATGTCAAACAGTTATCTTTGGATATGCTTGATAGACAAGAAGTCACCTTTGAGATGTTGAAACAAAATGATAAATTACTTGAGTCATTGAGGAGTAGTTTCGATAATTTTCATATTGATCATAATCTTAAGGGTAACGCTTTTAATAATGGAATCGAGATGAAGGAAAACCTTCATAGTTTCATTCTATGCCTACTAGACCGGCGATGATAATTTTTCTTTTGACGTTTTAAATAAAATAGACTGTAAGAAAGATATTGGTAATTTTGATGGACATGAATTTAACCAGCGAATTGATACGCGAGAGTATGATAATATTACTAGGAAAATTGAGACGGCTCGAGCTCCTCCTAATTTCGTCAGAATGAATGGTGACAGTGAGTCTCTATCTTGTGTTGGTGACCAGAAATTGCGAGTTTATGAGCGGCAGAAAGTGTTTAAATCTAATCGAGTCTTCTGTATCACCATCGTCTTATCTGCAGGACGGTGATCTTAGAGATGGTGTTCTTGTAAATCAAGAAAGTGTTCAGAGTAATCGTGTTGTGACTTCTTCACATTTAAATAATATATTGTCAACTATCTCTGATTTAAAAACAGATTTTGTCCGATATAATGTACCTTTATTACAGCCAGCTGTTGCTTCGAGCGGAAATATTTTGGATGTTCAAAAGAAAAAGAGTGATAATCATCAAAATGCTATTTGTTCTCCACAATTAATTGTGGAGAACAAATAGCAATCCGGTTGGAATCATCGCCGGTCTAGTAGGCATAGAAATGAAACTATGAAGGTTTTCCTTCATCTCGATTCCATTATTAAAAGCGTTACCCTTAAGATTATGATCAATATGAAAATCCCGATTAGCGTATGAAACTTGCATTGGTGATGTTAAGGCTTTTTTTAAACATTATTTTTCTCTAGAAGTTGAAATACGTAAATTTAAGGCTAAGTTTAGTACCTATGCTTCTTTCTTAATTACTGTTCCTGCAGACAGTATTGATGAGATTTTAGCAAATAAAAATTGATTAAGAAGTTTGTGAATCGGAAGAATCACGGAGAAAATAATTATAATAATCGTGTATTTTATAATTCGAAAGTATTATAGCGATCAAAGAGAGGTGATTATTCCTCTATGGTATGTTCTTGTTTTTATCAAAACACGCTCGTTAAATAATAAAATTGAATATTTGCATGTGATATTCAGTTAATTTGTTAGGTGGAGACCTGGCTTCATGGACAGATCCCAGATACAACTGAGGTATTTTCATTGGTGATTTTCAATCATTTTATTCTAACCGCCAAACTAATGGTGGAGGTGGTATTTTGGTAGCTGCGCTAGGGTTACATTTGTTTCAGTGTTTTAATTATCAGGATAATATCTTAACTGTGATTTCCGGGGACTTTCGGCTTATCATAATTCTTATTTATTTTTAGTTTAAACCTTTTTCTGACACTCGAAGCTCACCTTATGGAAGTAACTATTTCTTATCCTCGATTTTCGATGATGATGATCGGTGACCTGAGATAAAGTGGAATAAAAGTAGACCTTTTGTAATTAAATCCTCTATTTTGACGGGTAAATTTTTACTCGATATTTACTGTTTTCATTCTTTTGTTTGTCTGATTTTCCTTCCAGAAATGGTAATTACTTGGATTTGTGTCGTAATCTGGATTTAATATCCAGTAAATATATTGGATATGAACCATATTTTGATTTTAAATCTTATTATTCGCCTACACAGATAGACTCTGAGTTTTCTGATGATTTATTTAGTGACAACGACCGAAATTATGAGAATCCTCTAACTCTCGAAGGAATATCCTTACTTCTCACGAGTTTTCTTTTCCTTCGGATCATAGGCCAATTTGGTTTCGTTTTTATCTTTCTTCACCTTTACCCAGAATTTCAGTCTCGAAGGAATACCTACTTCTCACGAGTTTTCTTTTCCGTCGGATCATAGGCCAATTTGGTTTCGTTTTTATCTTTCTTCACCTTTACCCAGAATTTCTATTAGTAATAAATTATTTTATGGGCGAGAGTTGATTGGGCATTGTTCAATATTACACTGGCTCGATATGATTGGTCTATCATTTATTGTTCAACTAAGGATATTCAGGAAAAATTTGATATTTTATATTATTACTTATATGAAACTATTCACAAAGTTGTTCCTACATGTAGAACAAGGATAAGCAGTGGTGTCGAGAGAAATCCCGGGCCCCGGTACCAACCAGGTTTTGGGCCCATATATATAATAAATTCGTATTGTTAGGAAGCGGCCCGGGCCCTTCAATCTTCTACGGGCCCTGGGAATTTGTCCCCTGTTCCTCGCCGTCTCGGCGCCACTGAGGATAAGATCTTTTTCACCACCATAGATTACTAAGCGAATACATACTCTAAAAAATTTGAGGAATAAATACCATTATAAGTGGAAAATGGGTGAAAATAGTTTATATCATGCGAAGTATAAATATTATGATAAACTTTTCATTAAAAGTGTAAGAGAGGCTAAATTTAGATATGTTCTTTATCAAAAAATACGTCACAAAAATTTTTGTGGAAAACGCTTCCCGCATTTAATATAAATAAATTAAAGCGTACTAAAGTTGACTTTACCAATACTTTAAAGGATCGACTGTTCAATTTTAATCGCGATAAATTTTCTATTCGAACAATCAATCAACCCATGCAAACAAAATATCTCTCTTACAAAGATTATTTTGATCGATCTGACTTTTCAAGAATACTTAAAAAGATGAAACATTCCGCCGCAGGACCTGATGAATACCATTAATACTTATTAAAAAATTGGATTCTGATTTTATTTCTCATCTGATTTTCTTATTTATTGGTAATAATTTCCTCTCATTTTCTCATGTTCCGTCTCAATGGTCTCGAACACATACAAAATTAATTAAAAAGCCTAATAGAAATGAGAAACTGATAACTTCTTATCGTCCTATCGCTCGGTTTTGTTGAAAATATATGAAAGACTTGAATTAATATATTTTCAAACTGTTTCGGATATTCATCTTAATCAACACTACGCACTAAAGAAAAAATCTTGTATATCAAATCCATTTAAACTAAACAGCTGTTATTACATAACTTTGAAAAGCGACTTTCTACATATATGGATCTTACTTCGGCATTTGATACGACTGATCATAATGTCTTAACAGACAGGTTACAACCTGGATTTCATAATAGTTCAATGGTATGTACAGTGGCGAGACAAATTCCCCGGGCCCGTAGAAGATTGAAGGACCCAGTGGCGTAGCTGATGGTCAGCAGACCCCGCGGTGCGGGGGGGCCCCGAGCTTCCTATCGAATCGGTGACGTCAATCCGTAAGGATCCGTATCCATCGTAAAGTAGGATAGAGGTCTAGTCTATCCGTTCCGTGATTTTGCTGTCCGTAAACGGGCCGTTGCTAGGATACCGGCTACGGATCCGTTTTGCTGGACGAAATCGTATAATGGAAACCGCACCTAAGGGTGGCGATTTAATTTCTTGCGCGAATGTACGTTGACCAAAGTGGTCCACCGTCAACGGCTTCGTTTTTCTAACATTGAGTAGGCGATCCAATCGGATGGACCGCTCGATGTTAGAAAAACCAAGCCAGCCGATACGGTGTAATATCTTTCCTAAAAGATGGCGGACGCGAACATAAATTCCAAGATAAACAAATTCACTTTGGTTTGGTGGCCAGACATATCACATTTATGTTAATAAGGATGATAGCCAGATCCAAATAATCAAGAAAAGTGTAGTATCCCAATGTCGAGTTTTATACCACGTGATCCTTCCAATTCAGCGGCTTATGTTTTTGCTGACCGCTGCCCATTACAGCGGTCCAATCTCGATATACATTGATCATCATTATCTTCGCGCAGTAACATCGAACTATGTGCTACGCCTTTCTGACAACTTTGGCCATCGGATGGCCAGGAAATCACTGCCTACTTTCCAAAAAGTTTCATTTACAAAGGGAAAAATGAGCCACGCCGGAAGACTGGAATCCTCATCCCGGGTCTTTTTTTTTTTAACTAACGCCACTTTC
>AYEL01086769.1:0-12745 GCA_000484575.1 Olivierus martensii
GCGAAATTTGAATCGATGTCATCTTTCAGATGTATAAACACGCCTACCAAATTTTGTTTATCTAACACAAGTCTTTCTTGGTGTTGGGATTTTTTTTTCCGTCAGTGTATTTTCAAGGGGTGGGACCCGAGATTCGAACCCGGGTCCTCCAGAGTGGAAAGCCGAAGCGTTTCCACGCGGCCAATCCGGCCGACCTCATCCGGGTCTAACATCTCACGAATATTTTTTTCGGGGTTCCGGAGACTTTTCCTGGAACCGCGAAAAAACTTTTCGTGCAGGAAACCTTCACCGTGGAGGGGTCGGATGGAGTTTGGACGGAGTCTCCATCTCCGCCCTTCACTATCCGGCCCCCTCCACGAGTTTAAATGTAATCCATGATTAGAACTTTAATAATATCATTGATTGGAAAGGAGTGTAGAAAATAGCCAACAGAAAAAATGGAGAAAACGAATTAATAATGATGAGTGATATATTTTCACAAAATAACCATTAGAGCATATAGAAAACATATGTCCCGCTCTGTCGACATATTTGGTTTACTATTTCCTTCTTCTTAGCATTAAAAATAATATTCAAAATTTTATTTTTGCATTAAAAATTATATTCTTCTTAGAATTAAAAATAATATTCCAAACTTGTCATTTCCAGAACAATGCCCAAAATTTTCAATAATAATTATTAATTTTAAAATTTTACTATCGAAATCAGAATTATTAGAAATATACACAGTGTATGATCGGTTAACGAACATCATCCGTTCAAAGATGTTTGTTATCCGAATTGTTCGTTAACCGATCATCGATTTACCATAGCCAAGACAATATTCGTTATCCGAATTGTTCGTTAACCGATCATCGATTTACCATAGGTTTTAATGAAATGTTCATTAACTGATCATCGATTTACCATAGGTTTTTATGGGAATTTGATTCCAAGAAAATGTTCGTTATCCAAATTGTTCGTTAACCGATCATTGATTTACCATAGGTTTTTATGGGAATTTGATTAAATTAACCGATCATCAATTTACCATAGGTTTTTATGGGAATTTGATTAATTCATTTTGGAGACCCAAAAAAAATAAATAAATAATTATAAATTTCTTATTATGTTCCAAAAAAAAAATAAACAAAAAATTATATAATTTCTTACTATGTTTATTCATATTTAATAACCATAATATATACATACATTGTCTCGCATTTTAATCTATTATGATTATTTTCCGTTAAAGAATCTGTCCAATGTCGATTGCTTTTCTTTCCAGGATTTTTCGGAAGTGATTAAAAGCATTGTCGTGGTAGAGATCCCAAGCCTATTGACCTCATTCTGGTATGGGTGCATTCTAAGATCAAAATATTGTAAAATCTCTCTTTTACCTTCTTTAATAAATCTTTGATGTTTAAGTTGTCTCCAAGTTCATTTTAATCGGGAAAAACTACTGTTCTCTCATCCCATTGTCTCAGAGTTCATTTTAATCTGGAGAAACTACTGTTCTCCCATCCTTATCCATATGTAATGTATGCGCAAGGCCTAAGCCTGTCATTCCGTTAAGTTAGTAAGTCATCATATCCTCGTAAGATATTTTTATCTGGGGGCGGCCACTTATAGAGCTCGTCACAAGCTGGCCCACACCCATGATGGGGTCAACCAGATGGTTGAAGGATAAGGTTCCAACAGGCCGGGCCCGTATCCCTCCTGAAAAGTTGGAGGAGTGGGACCTGGATCCTCCAGGATGGTAGCCACATCCTGAAGGATCCGGGTCCCACGCGACCATCCGGACGATCTGTCATTCCGCGGATTCCACAGTTTGTTCTGTGAAGTGTTCGTTATCCGAATATCCACTGTATTTTGTCCTAAAGGAAGGGCTAAAGATTCAATATAAACAATTTGTCGTTATAACTCCGTTTTCTCCCATCCCACGTTAACACTGTGGAAGAGCCTCGGTCCAGTTCACCCTAAAATATGGCCAAATAAGTTTTCTCTTTTTATTAATTATTAAGTACATAGAATTAAATTTAATATGTGATACCTAGACATGAATCTTCCATCAAATGTCACGGCCAGATTTCATGGTTATCCTTAAAAGTAACATACTGTTGTTGGCATTCTATAGAGTGAATAACAAACATACGCTTTTTTGATTGCATTTAATTGGAAAGTTGTTAAATTATTAAGTCAGTTTTTAAAAGTATTTGATTACGGTTGATCCAGGGACGAATTAAAATATCTTTAGATTATCAATATATTTCAATATCACAGGAGATTCGAAATATATCATTGATATAATGGACAAGTCGGCCGGATGGCCGCATGGTAAAACTTCAGCTTACCATCCTGGAGAATCCGAGTCCCACACCTTCAGTTTTTCAGGAGAGGTCCGGACCTGGCTCGTTGAACCCCATCCTTCAGCCATCCGGTTGGCCCCGTCAGTGTTGGCCAGCCTGTGATGGGCTCTATAAGTGACTGTCGCCAGATAATCAATATCCCATGAGTATATGGCGGCTTAACCCAACTAACCTAACCTATAATGGACAAATAAATATGCACTCGAAGCTTATCGCTTTGATATTCTCGAAATTTCGCCTAATAGTAAGTATATTCGTTTTTTAATTTTAATTATGATGTTCGCTATTATTTAATAATTTAATTTCAAACTTTTACTGTGGAAGAGTTTATTTTGACATCCTGGCTTCCCTTGGAAAATTTATTTATCAACATGGTTCGTCGATTCTCATCTCAACCATCTACCTCAGCGGTTCTCAATTTTTTTTTTCCCCGGGCCGCATACATTTGTTTGCTACATTAAGCGAGCCGCAACATTGCGTTATATCAGCAGACGGAAACCGGTTTGTGTCACGTAAAAAAATCTGACTTCTAAAAAATCGCCTACAAAAAACTCTTGACTTCTCAATTCATGAATTGCCATAGGTCGTTTGTTTTCCAAACACCCTATGACCTGTAAAATTTTATGAGTGCATCAGGAAGGACCTTAGCAAATTAGGAAAATTCTAATTTTTCCAGATTAAAATTTTTTTTTAATATCAGAATTTTTAGGAAAAGTCAATTTTTTTCTAGATTTAAAAAAATTTTTATATCAGAATTTTTATTTATTTATTTTAGAATGTAGAAAGAAAAATTTCGCGGTTTAATTAAATTAATGACTGTGTGTTCCGGGCCGCACGTAATAGCTTGGCGGGCCAGCGGGTTGAGAATAGCTGATCTAGCTGATTTTTCTGAATAGAGATCAGTTTGAGACACGGCCTAGCCACAGTACAGTACTCTGCAGAGTTGAAATTGACGTCATCCGCTAACAAAAAAACGCATTCGCCTAGTTTTTCGGACAAAGAGAAAAGAGAACAGAGATATAGAATGTGACTCTCACGGGAAGGCCAGATTACCCGAATGGAAACGATTCGGCTTTCCAAGATGGTGGATCGGGTTATTTTCTCGGGTTCACTCCCTTAGAAATATTTACCGTGGCAGGACCCGGTCCGTCGATCTTCGTTTTCCACCATTCGGTTGACATCTGTGCAAGGATGGGCAGCCGGTGGAAGTGTTTGTTTCGTCCGCCACTTAGTATTCTATCCGAGTGAAAGTGACGATATTTGTTTAAAAAGGACTCCCACGGGATGCTTCGTCGGCGTCACGCCAATAAATCTGGGGGAATAAATCTAATTCTAACCCACCAACATTTCGTAATAACAGATTATCAAACTGACGGTTTAATAGTAAAAACTTTTATTATTGAAGATGTGAATAGTTTACTTTGTAGTTGTTTGAAAATTCTGAAATACAAAATGCGAGTTAAGAAAATCTAAAATCTTTATCATCCGCTTCTTTAAATACGAAACCATTACTATAGTGGGCTTTAGCCTAATGATCGAAATCTTAACTTAGTAGAAAAAAATAACGAGGGATCAATAGCCCAACTGCTGGGAACTGTCGGCCGAATGGACGCGGTGGAAGCTTGTTGTGCCTTCACTCTGGAGTATTCGCGTTTAATCCCGGATCCTACATCTCCATGTTCCTACATCTAAGTTTTATAGGAGGGGTCCGGACTCGGCTGGTCGAACCTGGTTTTCCACCTGATGGTTGACTCTACCAACGGTATGGATGGCTGCTGGTAGGCACTAGAATGCCCCGTCGGTTATATCCAGCGGATGGAACATGTGGGAACTTCGTCCCAAACCCGCCAACTACATTCCGCAAGCTCGTGGTAGCAGAATTATCACTTAACCTTCGGAAATCGTGAGGGACCATGAAACAATAATAGAAACAAAAAATACAGTCTAAAAACTCTCTCCCGAAGAGTTAAACCAAGAATAATTTTTTATTGCTTTTTAGTTTCCTAATTTAACACACTTCTAATTTCATTATTTCCTAAAGTATCTTGCTAAATGCCTTTTAATTTAAGCATAGCAGAATAGACTTCAGTGATGAAAACAGAAAATATTTATCAAAACTAATTTATTTGAAAGTTTTTAGTACACTATAGCATGGTCTGTAAATATATATATTTCAACGAAGATATTGGATGCTCGTCATTTATAACAATTTAAATCTTTTATTAAATTTATTTTCTTTTCAAATTCGTAAAAATATTTTGAATTCTAATAAGTAATTTTTAATGTTGTTTCAAAAATAAAATTATAAAAAAAATATTTACGATTTCTTATTCGAGAATATAAATCATTTGAAATAATCTGGCATCTTCGTTTGTTAGCCATTTGGTCGTTTGTTGAGATTGAAATTTACTCTCTCGAAAAATAGAAAATGGTAATTTATTAATTATTATATGTATTATTCGTTTTAATAATTTTAATTTAACATATTAAAATCAAAATTTAGTGGGATAAAGCTAACTTATATTTAAATTATAATCTGATTTAGTAATTACTTTCTTTGTTAAGCCTACTTCCACGTGTACGAAAGTTCGGTTTTATGTTTAATTATAGTACTACCATAGTACGCCGTTAAGTCAATTAAATACAGTATCCCTTTCCAAATTGCAAAAAATATTCCAATTTCTTGGTATTATACTTTGTGAGAGGCTTTATTTAAGGTACAAGTTTAGATACGAGTTTGAGTAAGGTATCGGTACGACTGGAGAAAAAATCCCAGCGGAATTTACCGGAATTTCGACCCCCACTTTACATTCTATCCTATTATATTATATGCGTACGACTTTTATTAATATATAATTATATTATATTAAACTTATATTTCAGTTTTGGGATGTGAGAATTTTATTTTTGAAATTATTAAGTGAAAAGTGAAATTTTCATATGATGAGTTCTGAAATTCGTAAAACTGAAAAAATATTATCAATAATATAAAAATATTGATTAATAAAACAATATTGACAGAAAAACATCATTGTTTCTTATTTGTTGCTTTATTTTTACTGATAATTAAGTAAAATACAAGAAAATCTGAACATAAACACACACACACACAATTTAAATGGGCATGGTACTCTTATTATTTTATGTCAGCCAGTCGTTTCACAGGAAATTGTGACCAAGCCTACTCTACTCTGCCTCATGTGTTATTGAGTGTAGTGTGTCAACAAAGCATCTGCAATCCAATTAGAGCAAAATTGACAATATTATAGTAATTTGTTTATGAGAAGGGACAATTTTCATATATGTTGAGTTTTTGATATAAATTTTAAAATTTATAAAAACTTAAGATAAATATTATTGATATAAAGGAAAAACCTATTAATAAAAATGACAATATTTCAATAAATTTATTTATGTTTTTTCAACTTGTGAGGAAGACCTATCCTGTTTGTTATTTTATTATGCTCTTTTATTATTTATCGTTATTTTCAGTATTATTTAATGTATTATATTGCTATGCAGTCATAATCAGTAAGTATCAGTAATCAAATAAGTTTTTATTGATTAATCTACTGTTGTCTCTGCTTAGATTTTAGCAATATTTACTTGATAAAGCAGTTTTATATTTGAACAGTAGTGTGTTATGACAATTAATATTAGTTATTGAAAGAATTTTATTTTTTTCATGTAATTAGATATATAACAGCATATTTGAATGAAAAATGGATGGTTTTTTGGATCAGGTTTGCATTATAATTTTTTCCATTTAAATTAATGGTAAATTTATCCCTGATTTATGAAAATTCAGTGTGAACATTTTTCAGGAATGCTTCACATTCATAAATAGGAGAAGAATGCATATTTGAATTGGTTAAAAATATAGTCACCCTGACCTATATAATAGTTATGTTTTTCATAATTTTATGTAAATCAGAAAATAACTTTTTATCAAAATTCTGGACTAGAAATTCACAGGACTAAATGACCACAATTGTTGCCTCGATTTATTCTGCAATATTGTTCCTTGAATGAAATGAGACAATGCCACATAGAATGATATTATATCAGTAATATGATATTTAAGATCAACAAAGAATACACAAAAATATAAATAAATCAAGTAATATGAAGTTTTAATAACATAAACTAATATATTCAAACCTTTTTTTACATATAAATACAGTAGCTATTTATGAAATAAATCTGAAAAAATAAAAAATAAAACATACTAGAATAACTATTACTGTGATAGTTGTATTTGATTTTCAGGTAATTGGCAATTTTATAATAATTAAATTTCTATATATACAATTTTTGCTCTTATTTAAACATAGGTTTATAAGGAATTTGAAAAGATTTAATATTATGATATAATTATCTTTTCACAAAATAACTAGTGATAATAAATTCAGTTATTTAATATCTTAGGTTTATCCCTGTTTTCTAATGAAAAAGAAGAAAATAAGTAAGTAAAATAATAATAATATATTTAAAGTATTGTATATACTTGTATAAAAGTTGACAGTGGTTCTCAACCTTTTTTGGGTTGAGGAACACATTTTGATATTTTGAAATTTGGTGGCACATCTAAATATTTTAAATAATAATTTAGATTTAACAACAAATTTTTATTAACAGATTATTGTATTTATTCTTATTACATTCAGATTACAGACATACTCGTACATGAGATTATAAATGGAAGCCCTTATTAAGTTATAGCGCCACTTGCAGATTTTTTCTTTTTAGAGAAACTAGATTTTAATTTTTATTCCTTAATTTTTAAATTATGAATAACGACAAAACGTTTTAGCTGTCACAGAAATTCGAGGGTTAGATTTTTCTAACAATACCTATTTATAGGAATTGGCACAGTGGTTCAACTGCAAAAGGGATATCTAGTCAATCTTGTTTCACTATTATTATACAGTATATGATTCATACAATTACATGCATACAATACATTCTTAATTTTTCACAGCACACTGCCAAAGGTTTGGTGGCACACTAGTGTGCTGCGGCACAGTGGTTGAGAACCACTGAAAGTTGATCTTTTCATAAACTAACTTCCCTAGTGTACAAGATATCACTATTAAATAGTTGGATAAGTGCTATAAATAGAACTTTATTCCAATATTGTACATTTTGACTTTTATTTCCTTCAATATATTTCCCTTCCCTGTCCACATATTGCTGCATTAATTTTTTCCATTGTTCAAAACAATGATGCAAGTCCATTTTTGTTAAGATTTTAAACAACTTCTTCATTTTTGCTTTAACATTTCCATGGACTCAAAACAAATCCTCTTTAATACACTTGTTCTTGAAAAATAAAACTTTCACAGAGTGCTAAATCTGGAGAATAGAGCAGATGATCCAACATTGATATGCTTTTTTTCACCAAAAACAGCTTCATGAAAAATGCCTTGTGTACTGGAGCATTGTCATAGTGAAGAATCTATCCAAGACAACGCTTCATGGATACATTCAATGAGTACATCCAAAAATGATCTCTATGGATCCCAATCAAGGATTGATGGGATCATGGGCTCATGCCCATGGATCCATGATTCCATGGGCCATGAGTTCATGCATATCATGGCCATAGGCTCATGCATAAGCTCCTAATGTTTGTCATCCATGAGACTATCAGGAACCCACTCAACCAAGATTACATTTTGAATTAAAAAAAAAACAGTTAACAATGCTTTCCTTTTTTGATTTGCTCAAAATTCGAAATTTTTAGGTCTTTAGAGAATGATTTTGGTAATACAACATATGTATTTCTATTAACAATAATATCCATGCTTGAACTAACCAGTTCAACTTGCCAAAAATACTCTTGATCATTGTAAAAAAATTTAAACTCAACAATCTTTCCATTCTATCCTACTTTGGCTCTCTTTGTTAGTTATCTGCCCCATCTTGATATCTAAACATCTGTAGTGTATCTAAAACCAATAAAAAGTTGATTCTTGTGAAGCTGAAAGCTGATCCTCAAATTTCACAAACTTGAACGATATAGCATTTATTAAAATAAATAGATGATTCTTTTATAATTTAAGAACTTTGAAAAATTCACTTTACTGTTTGTTTAAATATCCAGGGCAAAAAAAAATCACGCTCACTATATCAGAAAGTCATTAATATGGTGTAAAACAGAAGAGTGCAAGTTACAATCATGTCATCTCATGCTTTCTAACAAGTGTTTATGTAATTTAGTTTATGTACCCTTTATTTTTATTTAATGTTTAACTCTACAACAAAGAGATCTTTTACAAAATTATATAACAGAACTAGCACTGCTTTGACACTTAGTTCTTAAGTTAACCAAAGAATAAGCACTATCAGCAGTTTAAATTCAATATAAATAAATTGTTTTATTTATCTAATAACGTTTTTGGTCATAATTAATTTGACAACTTAATTCTTTAGCAAAGTTTATGCCATATATTAGAGCTATCTAATTGGTGGTCTATGATTCAAATCTCATCTTTGACATGATTTTAATTGGTTCCTAATTATGAAGTTTAAAAAAATAATGAAGACAAATTAATGAAAACAGGGTATCAAAAGAAAATTATAAAAACAATAAAATTATAACTTAACCCATTTGTGATCTTATGACTCACTATGCAAACGAGTCAGTGCAGCATGGGCTCAGCACACATTTTATTTAAAAGTTTTGATTATTTTATAACATCTGGATGAATAAAAGTTTTATTTTCTGACAATGTTGTTTTTAAAATGCAAAAAATTCAATTTTCTATAATATATTATTCATTTTTAATAAATTTTTATGTAGTTTGATATCTCCTTATTAAAATTTTGTAAATAAACAATTATCAAACAAAGTATTATATTTCAGCCAGATATAAGGAAAACCTGTGCTGGTGGACAACCTGCAAGCCATGGCCACCTTAATAACTACCCAAGCATATTGCTGTATTTTTAAACTGTGTAAAATGGCCATCTGTGTTCCATGGCCCTGGCCAGTGATATTTAATTCCAGCACTTTGTGTGCAACATCTAGATGGCCAGCAAATCATGTTTTGATCAGAAATGCCAGATGGGTTCTAGATCTTCTATCAGCTGAGCATTCTGAAGTGAAAAAATTCTGATAACAGACATTAATTAATGATTTCTTTCTTTAAATTTAATTAACAATGTGAAAGAATGTCATAAACTTTGTATTTTAAACTTTGATGTTTAATAAAAAAATTTGTAGTTAACTGTGTCTGGTGGCCACAATCTCAGCTGCCAAAAGCTGGCTGCATAGCCCAGGTTTTCCTGTATAAAAATAAACATAAAATCAAAATAAATGCTGTTCTTGTTTTATTTGTGAATGGAGGGATGGCTCAAAGTCATTTGAAAGTAAACATTAGTGGGAGGAGTGCACAAACAAAAGCAATAAAACTTGAATGTCAGAATGTAAAATATTATTTTTCAATTTTGATGGCTTTAAAATTGCATATTATATCAAATTTTGCTTTATTTTATGGAACGTGGAATGATCCCTAATGCACAGAGATCATTGGCTAAGAAAAAACAAGCCTGGATAGAGGATAAGCTACAGTCATATCTTAGACTCCTTTTTGGATATAAAGCTTATAACTGTATAATATATAACCAAATTAATGTAAGATATAATTAATTAATGTTAATCTTTGTACACATATAATCTTAATTATTTTTTAATATTTTTTATTTTAGTTTTTACTAAATAAAAAAAAAATAAAAGACAACTATTTACTAAACATTTACTAAGCACTTTAGCAGTTAAATACTTTATTACCAGAAACATTTTTAATGCACTTGGCACCTTCGTCGTCTTCTAATATATATTAAACTCCATTACATAAGAACTGAAGAATTAATTTATAAAGTAAACAACAAATTTACTTTAAGACATAACCATGTTCAGAAGTACTCTTCTTAATACCATCTCTCTGTTTTACCATTTAACTGAATTAACTGTAACAGTATTTAACTGCTAAAGTGCTTATTTATTAATATACCATTTACTAAACATGACAAATGCCATAATAAACTTTATACTGCTTCTACTAATCAAACTAGTTAAAAATCTATAAATCAAGCACTCTTTGCAGTGTAGAATAATTTATTAAAAACAAACGTTTTCGGCGTATAGACTTCATCAGGTTACAAAAAATATAGAAGAGAATATTGTAACGAAAAAAAAAAATTTTTTTAAATGTATTTAAACTTAACAAATGTTTTTGGCTATATGTCAAAAATGTTTGTTTGTTTTAATATATTATTCTACACTGCAGAGTGCTTGATTTGTAGATTTTTAACTGTATAACAAATACCTTTGAAACTTAATATGCTAAATTTCCACAACAGTACTTTGTACATGGGAGTTATTAAATTAATGTATCTTTGTTTTATATATGTCTCTTAATAATTTGAATTTATTATATTTATTGGTGCTGATAATTTTCTTCAGGTATCTTGATGAGTCAATAAAAGAAGCATAATCCTAGAATATTTAGTACATAAAACACAGATAGAAAACATGCAGTTAACAACAAATTATTTCGGAAACTTTCATCTTAAAATAAACTTCAGAAATTTACATAGCTCAGTTTTGCAAAGAGGCTAGTGTGATCATGATATTCATAACAAGAATAATCCTGGTTCACAAATTAAATGCCAAATACAATTATACTTTAATAGAGTAATTTTGTCCTTTTATTCATTATTACTAAACTGCTGAATGAGACAAAATATGAATATAGTTATGCACGAACACTTCCAGAAGAAACCTTACTAATAAAACAAAAAGGGAAGAAACAGTCTTATCTATTAAATAGAATTCACAGAAAATTCCCCTATGAATATTACATGAATTAATAATTAAATACCACCATGAGCTTCAAACATAAACCTGAATGTAATCAGATAGATAAGACAGAAATTGTATGCATTATGCAATATTGCCAATTGAAAAAATAACAATACTTCAAATGTTTTGTCAATATAAAAAATTATCAAAACAGGTTGCCTAAAAATCTTAAGTGGTTAATTAATCAAATACTCCCAGAGTATCAGTAGTTATCCTTGTTTCTTTTATTACCATCTCTTCTATAAATTCTTCTTTAAACAAAAAAAAAACAAATTTATCCTTTGTTAAATAATATAATTACTAATTTATTAGTATTGGATTAGGCTAATAAATATGACTTCTGACCAGGCTAACTGCATAGTGATGAATAAACTTTATAATAAATCTGGGCAGACATAGACTGGTTTAAATAGATATGAAATCAATATAATCAATAACAGGGAAATTCATAATCAGCGATTAAATCCAGCTAAATGGCTTCTCATGAAATAATATAGAAGAAACTAATTTTAATAAGTTAATTATGAATTACAATTTATTCTAAATTATTTTCAGAGTGAATCTCATTTGATTTGATTGTTGATCTATACTTTTGTTAACTTTCAACTTAAAATATTCTTAATATATTTCCATTTCATATTTTATAAATAAATAAATTGAAAATTTAAAAATTTTTTTCTTTTTAGATACAGAGTACAAACTTTTATCTTTTATATCCGATCGCATTTTATTGGTTCAATTGATCGTTGCTTTTCTTTTCAAGTAAGTACAAACTGCAGTTTTTTTCAATTTTTGTTTATGTGTTAATCTTCTAAAATTCTGTTGCTTGAAGACTTTTTAATTGCTATGTAAATATTTTTTTTTTTTTTTAAAATTGTCCTGTCCAATATCAAACATACAATAAAACTATGCCCACCAGGGGAATTCCAACGATGGCCCCTTCCAATTTTGCCAATTTTTATATATGTCCTACAAACTCTACTGTCACTACACATTGCAACCACCAAGAAGCAATAGAAAATGAAATGAAGATGATATATAGGTGGCTAGAAAACATGGATATACAGGTATCCCTCCCATAACACAGTAGATAGGTTCCTGAAAAATGCCATGTTGCATGAAACTGTGTTATATGAGATCTGGTGCCAATACAAAAAGGAGAGTTACATTCCAAAATCAATTAAAAACAAATAACTTTCTTTAATTCTATATAAGAAACTTAATTTTTGTTAAGAATATTAATAACGTAAAACATAAAGAAAAAATATATATACAGGAATACCTCAATTATCGCAGTTATTGTTGCCACGAAAAATATCGCAATAATCGAATCCGCGATAATCGGGATAAATAATGCATGTAAAATGGGTGATTGTTGCCAAGGATTTTTCAAATCTATTGATTAAATTTTATATGAGGTAAAAAAGAAATCTGTTAAATGTGCTAATCTTTTAAGCTGATCATTACGTTTCTTCTTAATAGCTGTAGACTTGATATCATCCTTGTTTCTTTTAGCATTCATTGTAGG
>AYEL01086771.1:0-31046 GCA_000484575.1 Olivierus martensii
ATACATTTAAGATATTTCCATTTCTAGATAGAGTATGAAATAAAAAATGCAACACAATGAAATCTCAATTTTTTTACTTTTGTTTTAATTGATTATTAGATGCTTAATTATTATTATTTGAATTATCCATGTAAAAGTTGAATAAAGCAAGAATCACTTTCACATTTGAGAATTACAGAAATCAGTAGACAAAGTACTACATCTACAAAATAATTGTAAATATTTACATGGAAATATTTTGTAATTTTTCTATAAAAAATAATTAAAAAAAATGCATTGAACTCTTGCACACATTTTTCATTTTTGACAATGTGTCATATGAAAGATGCTGTACTGTTATAAAATTGAATTAGATATATCTGCAATTATATGGATTGGATTAAAATATATTTGAATTTTACTATTTTGCATTATATTTTTAATTTATAAAACTTTTTATCAGTTTGCATTTGAAAGTATTCCATATTTGAATAATGAAGAAGAAATACAGCTAAGATCAGATTTATCTAATCAGTCACAAGCTTTATTCAGGTATATTAATTTTTTTATTTCTTAGAAATAATAATTGATTTTATTCTAATTTAAAAAATTTTTGTTGTAAAACTGTTTGATGATTTGATTTTTGTTTAAAGAAATATAACTAAAGAGGACTTAGTTGTTATAGTTATTAAATTAGATATTTGTTTAAAGAATACATTCTAGTAGAGCTGATTTTTATTTTTTTAAATGGGATTTTATTATAAATTCAATAATTATCTGCTGTGAATATAGCAACAACAACATGCCCATATTCTCATAATAGGGTGGGGCAGTACTCATAGAAGGAAGAAAGGAAGAGAAAAAAACAACAAGAGGGGGAAAAATACTGAAATGCCACCAATCAGATGGTGCCATACATTCTATCTCTATATATTATACTAGCTTTCTCTACAGTCATTCTTTTGTTCATACAAATGTGCTTCTTACACAGACTGTGAAATCAATATATCCTCAGATACTCATTCAGTTGTTCTCTCCACACTTTTATTGGCTTCTCTCTCCCACATTTAAGGCCAATTCTTAATTCATTAAAATGGAAAAGGAAAAGAATACCAAAGTTTTGTTCTGTGCACTAGTTCATGCATTCCTTTTAATGTAGTTTTGTACCTTCTATTTAAATAGGAAAGATTGACAGTTTTTAATTCCTTGTATTTTAATTATAAGTTTACTTTTACATGATGCCTACCACTATTTTAATTTTATCTGTAGGAATATTAATGAATCGGCATTACAAAATCAATGTTCTCCTATATCTTCATGGCTAATTACAGCTCAAGAAGGTGAAGAAATTGAATTAAAAAAACATAAAGGTATGTGTAATTTATTTCTTTAATAACATTAAACAATAACTAAATATTAGCCAAATAACCTTAGAAGCACTGATTTAGAATAAAGTAAAATAAATAAATAAATAAATAAATTAATTAATTTGAATTAAGGTGGTTTCATCTATTGTGAATAACCATATATACTCAAATATAAGCTGATAGATTTTATGAAGAAATTTTTTGTAAAGATATATTGGTTTATATATTGGAAGATTAAAATTTGGAAAAAATTTTATGATATTTTAAGATTTGCCCCTCAATCATGGTATGTTATCATTATGGCTTTATTCTTGCCTCACAAATTATTACATTTATTCCTAAACAAAAATCATCATCTGCTGATTCTGTTATTGGAAACATGTGGATATGTATTGCTGCTCATAAATTAATATTTTCACATGTATTTAAAATATTGGATAGTATACCAATACCATATCAAAAATATATAGAGAGTTTGTTTTGCATTTTCTTTGTGCTAGTAGTGCATCCTTTGGCACTGTGAAATCCACCATATTAATTCCTAGCAAATATCTGCTTAATTCTCAATTCTATTATTAAAAACATATTGATATGTTCACATATTTAATTACATATAAAAATATTAATTTATTGAGCATTTCACAAATGAGATTGGAAATTGTAATTTATAAGATCCAAGGGAGGTTTTATAAACTTTTCTTTCATTTGAATATCCTATTTCTGACATCACTTTGGAGATTTGGATATGGATCTATAAAACATTAGACTGATTTGGGCACAGAAAAGTGGCACACACAAATCTGGATTAGAGAGAGAAATATATGTTAGTGTATTGAAAAATTATTACATCTATTTCTATCATAAAATAAACCATATATGTTGTTCAAATTAGTTCCAGAAAACAATAAGATGATCTATAAACAAAAATGAAAAAGATTATGCCTTACAGAGATAAAGGGACTGGAATAGCTTTGCTTGATTGCACAACATATCTAAAAGAGTCAGGCTTGAATGAGTTTCTTCTTGGCAATTCCAAATCAGCTTTATTATTCTATCTTGAGTTGCTATTTATTTAGACACTAATCTTCTACTTCTCTGCTTGCTTCTTCTCCACTAAGATTTGGAAAGATTTGGAATTTTGTGAGTAAGTGAATCTGAGTCGAATTCAAGTCTGAGTCTAAGCTCTAGCTCAAAAAAATTCTTAGCAACCACTTTTTTCAATAGAACACAAAATATTAACCAGGACCATGCCATGCTATGATAGAGGCACGACCGCATCAGGCGGCACCATAAAGGGGCGGCCTAAGCAGCAAAATCAAAATGCAATTTGACATTTAGATGCGGCATTTCGAAAACTTGATCATACTGAGAAAATCTACTGCATGGTCCTGATATTAACTTCACTAAATGATTTGGTAGTAAATTGATACTGTGTACATTAGTAAACATTTTCATTTAAATTATTAATTTTATATTTTAATATAAAAAAATTAAATTTTTAATTAGAAATATCTAATGTAATATATTAATTATTACATTAAGTTTTATATCAAACTTTTAAAGAAATTCTAAAATTGTATTATCCTATTTATTCAGTAGTTGATAATAAAAAAGCTATACTAATAATAATGCATAACATAACTTTTTTCCCCCTGTAAATAAATATTTATTCAAAAAACAGGGAGGATTCAAAAGCAGGAACAAAAAAAAACTTTGGTTGTTCCAGTTTCCAGTTGCTGAATATTTTTCTCTTGTTTGTCTTCATCTTTTCATTTATAATGTTAAAATTTCTGGCTAAAGTTTCCTTTATATTATTATTTATACAAATAAATATCAATATTTTAAAAATCTGAATTACTGGAAGCTATAAAATTTTTAATAAATATTATAATTAGCTAAGATTCATACACACAGAATGTGTGTGTGTGTGTGGGAGAGAATTCGAGTCTAATTACCATAATAAGGAATATTACTCTGGGAATATTTGCATAATTTCGTGAATTTCTTTAGGGGAAACGATTCCTTTAATGTATCTGATTCAATTATGGGAAGTTACGAGTAGTTCTAATTTTTTCTTCCTCTCTTTCTTACTTTTGAATATTTTATTATTCGATAATACAGAGATACATTTCTTTGGAAACTGTTTCATTACGATGAGATTTTATAAAAATTTAAATAAAAAAAAACTTCTTTAAAATATTTAAATATTAACCGAAATTTCCAGAACATGCATATTATATAAATAAAATATTTTTTAGAATGTATTTATCTTTAAAAAAGTCATGCTTTGTAAATACACTTTGTTAAAATCAAAAAAGCAGTACTAAGTTATTTAATGCACTTCTTCAGATTTTATGATCAAATACTTGTTAAATATTTATAGTAAAGAACTTTTTTAAATTAAAATTTACATTTTTTAATATCTCTTAAGATGATATATGTATGATTAAACGTTATTTGCATGCGCCGGGTAGAAGAAAAGTCTATACACCGCCAAATAACTTGATAACTATTATAGATTTCAAAAATCTGCCAATGCAAACAAATAGGAAGTTATGGGTGAGCTACCTGATGATGACCTTCAAATGAGCTGATTGTGCAAATGAGGACAGTTGCAAATTCTATTTCGTAAACCGTAACAGATAGGGAAAAATTTCCAATTACAAACTTGTTTAACATTCAATTCTGAACACAACAGAAAAAATTTCATCAAAATCGAATGAATAGTTCTCCAAAAATAAAACACTTATATTTATCATGCGTCAATTCCTTGAAACGCTCAAGATCAGTTTGCCCGCAAACAGCAATTGATGAAGCCACAACAACTTTCATTCTTGCATAATAACAGTATAGAATCTTCAAGAGTGCATCGTTACTGTTGGTGCAGAAATTTCTACTGACACTCTAAAGATTGTGAGGAATTCCATCCGACATCATGCTCAACCATACTTGGGTGCTGATAGAAGACATTTTGAGCACATCCTTGATTAGTTTTTGCTTGTTGATTAGGCTCTGTGTTTTCAATTTATTGATTCGAGGTATTATGTTTTGGTGTTGGTTTGTTGCTTACATGTGAGAAATAAGTGTCAATCGTTTGGGTGTAAAAATGTTTTCGTTTCATTTTTGGGCGAACTATTCATCCGATTTTGATGAAATTTTCTTTAAAGTATTCAAAATTGAATGGTAAATAAGTTCGTAATTGGAAATTTTTCTCTATCTGTTACAGTTTATGAGATAGGATTTGCAACTCTCCTCATTTGCATAATCAGCTCATTTGGAGGTCACCATCAGGTAGCCCATCCACGACTTTCTATTTATTGGCATTAACAGATTTTTTAAATCTATGATAGTTATTAAGTTATTTGGAGGAGTTTTCTTCCACCCTGTATAATTTACACATATATGATTTTTTTTAACATAAATATAGTTTGTGGTTGTGTTACATAGAATATAATTTTGTCATTACGAATTCTGCTTTAAATACTTATTAAATTATATATATTACTCTTAAAAATATCAATATTCACTAACATAATCGATATAAATGCGTTATGTATGTATTAACTTCAGTATCAAGTTATACTTGGCACAGCTAAGCCAACAAGTCCGAAAGTATTACATATACAAAAGAATGAGAAATTCTGCTTTCGTGAATAATTTACGCTCGCGATATCACGCAGGAGTAAATCACGAAAGTGACGCAATAACAAGAACAGTCACGATACACGTAATGATTATGGAAGGATATTATTATCTATATAACTGGAAAATCGATTAAGTCTAAAATAGGCCAACTCATCTTTTATACAATACGAGGTTTGGGTTTGGAAAAATGATTTTCTTTTTTTTTTGTTTTTTTTTTGTATATATTAAATATTATGAGCTTTCTTATCGATGAAAAGTCGAAGCTGATGATAAATGAAATATTTTTTTTTAGCAAATAAATGCGTTTTTTTATTAATTTAGCGAGTTAATTAAAAAACAAAAATTTTCGGTGCAAATTAATTTGCATGCAAATACTTTACTATCTTCCTTTCTTTTCATTCGATAAAGTAAAGAAGGATGAATAGCTGATACGAAAATTGAAGAAAAATCAATGGTTGTATACAGTAGCTATCAGAGGGGCGGCTGCCATGGGCCTCACGATTTTAGGGGCCTCAATTTATAACTCAATACGTAGAGTAACTGGAATGCCATTTTATTTTTATAATTTATAAAATAATTCTAAAAAAATTATATGGTTTCTCATAGGTTATTACCTTCTATGAACATTCCCATATAACATATATAAACATGGTGGCCATAGTTTATATATCTATCAAGTAATTTAAAAAAATCATTCAAAGGTGCAAAATTCCATATTGCCCAAAAGATGTGGGTTAAATGGAATAGTAATCTATTCCATTTTTCAAATAATTAGAAAAATAATATTTTCTTCCAGATATTTTTCAAGAATATTAGAAAAATATGTACTGAGAACATGGTTTTATTCAATATTTGTATCATTTACTTTTGGATGGTGAAGGGTTTCGCTTAGGCATAGTGATAGCCTACTAGAAAAAATAAAAAAAGTTTTAAGTTTCACTTAGACATAGTGATAGCCTACTAGAAAAAATAAAAAAAGACTTAGAATAGTTTATAGACTAGAATAATTTAGAAAGTAATCTGATCATATATCTATTTAAAAGTTTTAGAATAGTTTATAGACTAGAATAATTTAGAAAGTAATCTGATCATATACCTATTTAAATTTTAATGGATCAAACATTAACTTAAATTATAGTAGTAGGACTGAAGGTGGCAAAATGGAATATTATTCCATATTGCCACCACCCATACGATAATATTTGAACGAAACCTGCTGCAATAGAGGCTAAATCTCAAAATACGAAGAGATATTATGAAAGGTGTTTTCTAAATACTCTTAAGAAACCCAGAAAACAATTATCATCTTACCTGTAATCTTGGCAGATCCGATGATTTCATATGGAGCAAAAATTTTTCCCACTGAGGAAACGGAAACTGAAGCCAAAGTATGTCGCCACTTAACGTAAAAATTCTGCCTTATTACTGTTTCATAACCACCTTCTCTATGAGAAACCATGCTATTCTATATAATCTTCCTATTCCATAATACCCCCAGTATTCTACTGTTCGAACTCCAATGTTTGTGAAAAATTTGAAGTTCTCTATCAATGTTTTAGCTTTTCTTGTACACTTATGACTATATATTTGTCAGTTTTGTTTATTATTATTTTTTTGAAGGTCCTCAAAAACATTAGTTGCACCGGACCTCATATTTTCTCTCAAAGTCTCCGGATGTATATTTACTTTCTTAAACTTAATAACTGTTTCCTACAAAACTAATTTCTGTTCTCAATTACTTTTCAGTAGCTATTTTCTTTAGTTTTTTTTTTCTTTAACTCTTCTTTCTATAGAGAACTTTAATGATTATCTACAAGAGTCATATAAAGAATCAATAAATATTAAATAAATATATAAAGATACTTGAATGTATTAATAAAATTTTTAGATTCGTTTTATATAAAATATTAAATTAAAACAAAAATATATTATGTTTTACTGGATTAAACATCAGTTTTTGAGGAAAATCGTTAATGAATCTGAATTTTTTTTAAACTAATTTCCTACAAAGTTTTCATTTTTGTATTTCCACCAAAGATTGTTTAACAGCCTTAAGAAAATGGTTTTTTGTAACATTAAATTTCGACCGAACTATAGTGAATATTTATTAGAATTTACTACATACACTTATTGCGCTTTATAAAAACTGCTTATTTTCAATAAAAGTAAATAATTTAATCAAATATCTTCGAATAATTCCTGTAATTCGTGGCTTAGTTGGTCAAAAATATTAGGAGCTAATTTATTTCCTCGATTAAACAGCCGTTGTTTAAAATAATATAGCATACCGAATGGGAAAGATAAACATGATATCCAGAAATTATGTGCTCAGTTTTAAATAATATGTATCGAGAAAACTATAAATGGTATGAATTTTTTACCTTTGCCATTAGGATAAAGTCGGGAAAGACGGATAATGTCTGGAGCCAAGATGGCATTGTGATAATGGTTACGCCATAGTAACTGCCATTCATTTGTGTGAACGGCGTGGATGCTGATGTGCTTTATCTAAGGCAATTTAAATAATCCACATTATATTTCAACATGCTTACAAAATTTACAAGTGTTTTTCTATAATAAAAATATAAGATCAGAACGAGGGAAGCTTTTAAAGTAGCTGTTATGTATGAATAATGTAGTATCTGTAGCAGTGTTCTAATCTTAAATTAATACCATGCATTCAATCAGTAAGGAACACGTGACTGCTCAATTCCATCTAATCTAATTGGGTGAAATAGCGCAGGCACCATTTTTGATTGATATCCATTATTTTTCTTTCATTTTCATCAGATTGGAATTGAGCAGTCACGGGTGAAATAGCGCAGGCACCATTTTTGATTGATATCCATTATTTTTCTTTCATTTTCATGGCCTAATATCGATGATGGTCTTAAACTCATCTTCTCAGTGTTACCAGTTTTAAGCCGCTTCAAGAGTGTGGTACAGGGCATCCCAAACTCTCTGGCTACTTCATTTAAGCCTATATTGCCATCTCTTACTGAATGCATAACTGAAGTCAACTGCTCCTCAGTCCTCATGCCTCTGGAGCAGCTGACTCCATGCATTCAGTCAGCAAGGAATATGTGCTGCTCAATCCCATCTAACATAATTGGGTGAAATGGCGCAAGCACTATTTTTGATTGATGTCCACTATGTTTTTATTTTCATGGCCTAATATCAATGATGGTCTTAAGCTTTATCTCTCAGTATTGCTAGTTTTAAGCCCCATCTTTAATGTGGTACAAAGCACTCCAAACAGCCTGTCCACTTCATTTAAACCTATATTGCCATTTCTTACTGAATATATAGCTGAAGTCAGCTGCTCCTCACTCCTTATGCCTCTGGAACCGCTTCCTTTGCGTTTGTAATCGATGGGTATCTGTAAAGTAAATAAATCTTATTTTACAGTCAGGATAGATAGCCTGCTTTAGATGAAAGATCGTTTATTTTTTACTTTTTTTTTCATTTTGATTAAGTAATTTTTGACAACACTTTTTGCATATGGTTCCGTGTAAGGTATTTTGAACAATAAAAGTTTTTGGTTGTGATTATTAATCCTTTTATCAGCAAACAATAAAAGGTACGACATCTTTCCAGGTTTTATCTTATATTAAGCAGCCGAGAAAGATTTTTACATTAAATTTTCTTCCTGTTATAAGAAAAACCAAATAAAATTTATGAATTAAATGATAAGTGGAATCTCTCCTCAAATGATTCGATTGATTTATTCACCCAATTTTTTCTTATTTTGTGAAGGAAAGTTAGATTTATTATGAGATCATCACACTGTCTATGTTAGCTGTGTACTTTCCGCTAATAATTTTTGAACTAATAAGCAGATTTTTCGCGAAATTCGGTAACGATGTTCAATTAAAGGAAGTAGCCGACATGTTGATATTTAATGATCTGATCACGTTTTATTACCATATATGTTCATTAACTCGTGACTAATGAAACAACGATTCAAAATTTAATAATTATTACTTTCCACACTGTAAGACTTACACATTTTTAGGGGGTAAAAGTGCGAGTTTGGCCAGTAAATCATTTTATCCTATGGTTCGAGACCATGGTTGAGAGCATTTAATTCGTAAATATCTTTTGATTTATTATGAAAAAATTTCTCAGTTGCCTAATATCAAACAATGGTGAGAGCAAAAAATTCTTATCTTTTGTAATTTTCGGGTTTTCATGGTTTAAAGTTGAACACATAATTTCTGACCTTCTGCATTCTGTAACAGGTTTAATAAAGCATCCTACTATGGTAGCTTATCTGTGAAATATTATAACAGACTAAGAAAAGGCATAAAATTAAACAAGTTACAGAACGAACTTTAAAAAATAATGTAGTTCATATTCAACAACAAGTTACTTCATCCGGATTTTACCGAAGTAATAAAGATTTTGGTAAACCGTATTTATAAAAATGAAATAGCAAAGAAAGAAAGAAAAAAAAAAAAAAGGATATAAAAGCAGTAAAGTATAAAAGTATTTATAGTGGAGAGAAGAAAATTTTTGTCTATTGGATTAAGCGAAAGAAAAGAAAAGTAATAAAAAACTTTTCATTCTTCCAACTAGTTCTACCAAGCTGAAGAGGGGGTAGGAGATGATAAAGAATGGTTTGATAAACTATCAAATTTCCTGGCTGCATAATTACTCTTGTATCGTCAAAGATGACTCTTGGGATGATTTGACAGTAAAATTCTGTAATTAATCTTATCACTCCGAAGGGAATCGAATTAGATTTTTGTATCACGAATTTTATTTTCTTTCCTTTCTTTTTTTTTATCCTTTTTATCAGTTTTCAATCTTAAACTGATTTAGAACTACTTTTTTTTTATCCGTTAAGCAGATCGCATAAATACTTTCTGGCCAAATTTGTCGGCTGAGACTTGGAGCAGAGATTCTAAGAACACACACAAGAATTTTATTTTTATTTTTTTTCTTTTTATTGTTGACAGAATGACGCCGTTAGTAACTTATTGTAGTTCGACGTTTAAAAGAAGAAACAATCGAACGGTTTGATCTTCCGCATCTTTTCTCCAAAAAACACAAAAATGCCGAATTTTGTAATCCATTTATCGATTTTTCTCCACATTATCCAAAACTCTCTCTCTTATCATTTATTAATAAGAAAAGTCTAGAAAACTATCGGATCTTGGTTCACTTACAGTAGTTAGACTGTTACTAGATTATTGATCACATTAGTAGACGAAAATCTCGCATGTTTAAATGGAGTCGATTCGAGATATATAGTGTTTAGTTACAAAATTCTATTCTAAATGCTGGAAAATGCGTTAAAAATCTGAAACTATACAGTGAAAATACAAGTTAATCGTTTATGAAACTCCGTAAAGGAAGGAGTGCCAGAATTCTACAACTCTCTTTTTTTTTCTGAATGAAACTAGTGTACAAGTTCTGAATTACTTCCAGATGTGTTGTATTAAATGAAACTTCTCGATTGTATCCTTTATCCAACAGCTGTTAGTATAGAGGACACAATATATTTGACATGAAGTATTTCTCTTCAGCAATGAGGACAGAAGATCTGACCTCCGGAAGTAATCGATGAACGTTTCCCTCCAACTTGCTGAAAAGCAACATTTTGTGGTAAACGTCGAACAAAAAAAGACCTGTCGAGAAGATCTATCTAATGTTATTTGTATGCATTAATTAATCCTATATATATTTTTTAGCATACTGAACCATCTCTGAAGCTCTTCTTGATATACCAACATCAATTTCTGGAAAGATTAATTTTATATAAAAATTATGATAATCTGTCCTCTTATAGCTGATTCAGCAAGATGTCTTCATCTCGTTAGTCAATGTATATCCTTGCAAATCTGATTTTTTCATCTCCATTCACAAATATTGCATTATAAATTAGAAGCGAAATCTTTTTTTTTTTTTTTTTTTTTTTTTTTTTTTTTTTTTTTTTTTTTTTTTTTTTTTTTTTTTTTTTTTTTTTTTTTTTTTTTTTTTTTTTTTTTTACAATTTGCATTGGAAGATAACTTTCCATTCTTTAATTAACTTCTTTGTTTAACTTTATTAATGTTGCGACTTATTTTTCTAAAACTTAATATTAATTAAAGCAGGATTAATAAATAAATAATTATCCGAAGAGTCCTCGGGTAAGGTTTCAATTACTATATAGATAATTGCATGAGTTACTCGATAACATTTTTAAAACTATTAGCCAAGAGCCATAAATCTTCATCACAGTTTTGTCGAGTGAAAGAATATCATGGAGGTAACCACCCAATTTCTTACTATGCAATCGAAGCAAACCATCTTTTAAGTAGATTAAAACAAGCGAAACTTTACTACTTGTTTATTTTTGCACTCATTGGTGTATAAAATTGGTAAGGAGTGATGAATTTTTATCGAAAACGAATAATTTTTGGCTTATTTAGAATGATTTTTAGTCTTTTTTTTATCATCAAATTTTGAAAAATTTTGGCATTTTTTTTTCTTCCTATGATTTATGGTAAACTTCTTTCTGTCTGTCCAAAAATACCCATACATCCTGTCACTAGAAAGGAAAAAAATATATATATTTTGCATCCAGATTAACCGAATCTCTTCCAGTTTGCATGAATCATAAAAGCGAAAAAAAATAAAATAAAATTCTGTAAATAATTAACAATAAATTTATTGAAATTTTTACATTTTGTACAAGATACTTTTTTAAATTTTTATCTTTAATGAATACTCCAAGAATAAATAAATTTTTTTTTTAAATAGTATATCAGATAAAAGGAACGAGTTATCTCATTGGCTTTTTTTTTTTCGCAATTATTTTCAGTTCAAGAGTTTTCGATTGAAAACGGTAAAATTCCATCAAAGTTTCGAAAAACTTTCTAGGAATTTTTTGGTAAGAAAAAAAAAAAAAAAAAAATTGGATGGCAAAATGTTCAATTTACTATCAAATCCTCGATACTGGAAAGTATGAATCTGCAGCAAAAGAGAGCGATGTACTCCAACCACATCCGATCGCATTCAGTATGAGGTATATTTAAATGTTCTATGGATGCTGAAGATGTTACCATGGTAACAGTCTAAAAGTCAGAAAGAGGAATCTTCTATCTGTCCAAATAAAAGATCACGTGGGAAGAGCTAGCACGAATTTTACTATAACGTCTGACATCTTATAAGGAGAATATATATATATATACATCTATATATATATAAAAACGTAAAAATCTTATAAAGTAACGCAACAGATAAGATCCTGTCTGATGTTTTACAGTTTTTTTATCATCTTTATTACATTGTGAAACAATATTTTATCTCTAAACGTATCTCTTATAGCCTACACACTTACTATATTTTCTTTGACTCACATATACCAACCGATGTATTGTTTGATTGAAAAATATATATATATATTTATATTTTATTCAACGTAAATAAACATGACATGATTGAATTTCACAAACTTGTTTCCTGTAAACACAAAATTTCACAGATACAAATTTATCTTACACTCTTCATTACTTTTTTTTTATATCTTATTTTTATCTTTTCCTGAATGAATTTTTCACCAGAATCTTTATAGTTTTTTTGCATAAATATATTATTTTTGACATTTATAATTTTAATAAGACGTTTATATGTAAAGAAGATCTAAAAATTCTTGCGAATAGTTGGAGTAAAATGATATTTCGACGAATGTGTGCAGTGGAAAAATCGATTTTTTAGCTCAAATGATGAAACTATATCCTTCTCTCTAAACAGATATATATATATATATATATAATGTTACTGCTACATCTATATATATTTTCTGTTAGTCAGTCTAAAAATTTATTGAATGAAATCTATAAAATGTAAAAAAAAAAAATTCAATTTTTACATTAACAAAATTAAAAAGACATGATCGACTTTGTATTTTGTTAAAAATTTCTTTCATTAACTGGTTATTAATTGTCTAAAGCGAAGTTAGATTCGCAGTGATATATTAATTAAAATAATTTTTAATCAGTGTCATTAAAGTGTTTTAATAATTTTTAGATTTGGAGATTATCGATTATTAAAACTGCCAGAAAATAAAAAAAAAAAAGAATTCTTTTTGAATAACATCCATATTTTGCAAACGTAATCGAGAGTGATCTTTCTCTACTTCTCAGTGTAAATAGATTTAAAAAAAAATTGAGAAAATTTATTATTATCCGAATTTTAATATCTTTTCGGATAATTTAAACAGAATTTAACTGTTTGCATTAATAAATTTGCAGAAAAATATGTATGTTTTGTAACTAATATATCTTTTTTCCCCGGATTTTAATAGACGAATTTGTAGAAATAAAATTTTTTTGGAGAGTAGAATAATATTATTTTTGTGCATTGTTAAATCCAGATCTTTATTATTATTATTATTATTATTTTTTACATTCCTCAGTTTCTATTTTACATTCTTCTACAGTTAGAGATGCATTTTATGAGAACGAATTTTTGTAAAATATGTAAACGTCGTTAAATTTTGTTTTTTTTCTCTTCCAAAATTCATGCTTTGTGCTCTTGTTTTTCTTCCTTTTTTCTCTTTACGAATATCCAAATTAGAGTTACTATCTAACGAAAAAAATAAATAAATAAAAATGTACAAGAGTCAAAGATGTAAACATTTTGTTTTTTCATTTTTTTTACTCTTGGTAATTCTCTTAATGGAATGTTTCTTCTCTATTCTAACATAAATATTGACTTTTAAAATATATACCAGAATGTGATTCTTTGATTTTTGTTTGAAATATTGTTTATATAGCTTCTTACGCTGTTTTATCTTCGGAAGATAATGGAAGATCGGAAAGTTCTGTCACTTTGATAGAACAGTTTACTTATTCACCTTATAATGGAGTTGAGTGCAAGTTTTTTTTTTCCTTCTTGCAGCTTGGCTTAATGGACAGTTGTTCTTTTGTAAAAATAATTATCGAATTTATTTACTTACTTACTTATTCTGCATTTTAAATAATAAAAAAGTTATATATTTCAATTGGTAAAGAAATGCGAATCTTCTAACAAATTGTGTTAGGCCGTGTCTACGTGCAAGCGACGCGACGCTGTACGATGCGATACTACAAACGCGATTCTTCGATATGCTATGCTACGATCGACTGTCTGTTCTACTAGAAGCGCTTCTATAGCATCTATAATGAAATATCGTTCCATTATTTATCCACTAAATGCCGATTATGGTAATTTTTTCTCTCATGTTGCATAATACAGGCATTTATTTTTTAATTTTGCTTATTAGAACCTCTGAATCGAACTCTGTAGCCATGAAAATTTGTCTCTGTCGCATCAGAAAACAAACTACAGTAATTTGTACTTCAGATATAGTGGGTGACAACAGGCAATGCTATGTGACGCTACGATATACACGTGAAATGCGTCGAGGTTATGTCTATTGGTTTGTTTTCTTTCGCTCGTAGTATCGCGTCGCTTGCACGTAGAATAAGACCTTATGGTCATCTCAGTCCGACTTTATGCTTGTCTCTGTCGCTTCAAAAAACAAACTACAATAGTTTGTATTGCAAATACAGTGGGTGATAACAAGCGATGCTACGTGACGTTACGATATACACGTAAAATGCATTGAGGTTATGTCTATTGGTTTGTTTCTGTCACTCCTAGTATCGCGTCGCTTGCACGTAGGACACGGCCTAATGTTCATCTCCAGCCAAACTTTATGCTTATCTCTGTCGCTTCAGGAAAAAACTATACAGTACTTTGTATTTCAGATACAGTGGGTGACAACAGGCGATGCTACGCGACGCTACGATATACACGTGGAACGCGTCGAGATTATGTCTATTGGTTTGCTTTCTGTCGCTCGTAGTATCGCATCGCATCGCGTCGCTTGCACGTAGAACACGGCCTTACGGTCATCTCCAGTCCGACTTTATGCTTGCATTTGTATCATAAAAATGCTTACGAATGTTCACTAAACAGCATATTTAATGCTAAAGTTGAATCAAACATATTTAAATACAAACAAAATAATTTTGCGAATAATTCTATGGTTTAAAGAGATTTAAATTTATTCGATTAGTCACTTCATTATGAAGTCGTTATACTCAATAAATGCGGACTCCAGATGTTAAAATCGAGTTAAATCAAAACTGATTAAATAAATTAATTAAATAATTATAATCAAATAATTATTAAATTATAATTAATTAGTCTGCATTAACTCGAGATACTGCATTCCTTTTTACTACTAGCGGTTTATTATGCAAATTAAAAAATTAAACATATTTTTGAAAAATTACTTTTCGACAAATGATTTATGTTTAAAGTGCTGAATAGATTAAATTCAGAATATTAAAAAAAATTAATAAATTCTCTACTATAACACGTTTGATATTGAGAGTTATTACTAGTGTTAATTAATTTTTTATTTTGTTTTTGACGTTTCCTTTCACCGTTGTCGACTGTAATTAATGGAGTATTTTGCAGTTGTTTCTAATTGCTGCAAGTACTGGGACTTTAATAAAGCAACCAATTCTCATTACAACTCTTGAGAACGGTTTTCAGAGTTACTGCCTTGGTAGAAATGACAAAAATGATCGCCTTTTATCTTTACAACCTTAGAAGGATTAATAGATATTGGTTTCAATTGGTTAAATTAAATAATAAGAAAATAAAATTCTAACGTGTTCAGTTAAATATTTGTCTTTGTAAAGTGTAAGATTTTCACCCTGTAGAAGAGTTTATTTATGATGCAGAATAGCGGTTCCCAAATTTTTCATAAATGCGTACCAGCAAAATCAAAATTCAAAGATATCAGTACCACCAACGAAAATATGCTTTGTATACAAATAGGAAATATGACTCGTATATATAAATAGGAAATATGTATACAAATAGGAAATATGACTGTGTATAAATAGGAAATATGACTTGTATACAAATAGGAAATATGCTTTGTATACAAATAGGAAATATGCTTTGTATACAAATAGGAAATATGCTTTGTATACAAATAGGAAATATGACTTGTATATAAATAGGAAATATGCTTTGTATACAAATAGGAAATATGCTTTGTATACAAATAGGAAATATGCTTTGTATACAAATAGGAAATATGACTATGTATAAATAGGAAATATGACTTGTATACAAATAGGTATACAAATAGAATACCTATGGTACGCGTACCATAGGTTGAGAAGGGCTGATGTAAAAAATTTTTAAACTTTTTTGAAAATTATCCTGAGAACTTTATTAAAAATTCTGAGAAAATGCTAATTGACAAAAAAATTTTTAATGAATATTTTAACTTTTAAAGTATTAGTAATAAATTTTTAATATTTATTATAAATTAACTTTAATAATACGTTTAATAAACGTTTCATTTCCTCTTTTTTTAATCTCTTTTAACTCCATCGACTGAAACTTTTCATTTTTTTTCAGCATAATCATCTTTGTCCTCCATTATCATCTTTATGACTTTTTATTCGAGTCGAAGGTGTTTTTCCTGCCTTACACGAGACAAAATAATGTTCTTTTGCAATTTTCTTTTACTTAAGTTTCTATAATAACGTTCCAAATGCAAAAGTACGAATTCTAAAAGTCATTTATTTTACTTTATAAATAATTTTTTTTCGAAGTTAACGAGAGAGAAACATTTTTCTAAAAATTTTCACTCAAGCAACTGCTCACTTTACAGTTGCTAAAATTAATCAGTTAAGCGGTTATTCGATGAGATCTTATATATTTTTATTGTTTTTTTTAATAATTATTAAATATTTTTCGCTAAAATATACTAAGAAAAAACAAGAAAGAAAAGAAAAAAAAACTGGATATAGAATCTATCACTTTCTTCTTTTTTTTTTCCTTCTCGTTTTATTTGGTCGCTTTGATATTAACCAATCGTTTTGTTAATGACCTGAAAAGGTAAAATAAAAAGAGGGAAAAAATGTGTTTTTTGGGATCATTAAGAAAGATTTCATTATTTTGCAAAGTGTTTGTGTTCCGTAATAAACGCAGAGGGAAATTTTCTATTTCTTTCCAAGAGAATTCCTGTTATCATTCCACTTTGTCAGTTATTATCGATCGAATGCAATGCTAAGCCACAGAAATGAAATTATCTGAATCCTATACTTTTATATGGTGTTTTGAGCCGGTAATTGACTTTATGTAATTACTGAAAGGATGAATTTATAGTAATATTTTCTTTTAAACCTTTGGTAACAGCGCAGATTTAAACATAAATAAATTAAAACGATGCATTCCTAACTATAAAAAAAACCTGACAACAGCATCGGAAGTCAGTATTGAATCTATGGGAGAGTATCTTATAGTAAAAAGATTACTATAGGATCCCATAGACTTAATACTGACTTCCGATGCTGTCCTTAAAGCTTTAATTACAGCTACAGAGTTCAAGCTTAGTATCTCGTTTTTAGCATTAATTTTCTAACATTTGTGAAAATATATCAAGCATTAAATCTATGGGAGAGTATACACTCCCATAGATTATACTTTCCCATAGAGACTCTATGGCATCCTATAGTAAGCTTAAATTTCAGCTACTGAATTCAAGCTTACATCTCAGTTTTTGCATTAATTTGCTAACATGGCAATTATTGAATCTATGGGAGAGTATAGTAACTCTATAGTAATAATATTACCATGGGATTCCATAGACATAATACTGACTTCCAATGCTGTCGTTAAAGCTTAAATTTCGGCTATAGAGTTTCAAGCTTAGCATCTCATTTATAGCATTAATCTGCTAACATTTGTGAAAATATGGCAAGCATTGAATCTATGGGAGAGTATTTACCCCTATACTCTCATATAGACTCTATGGGATTTTATAGTATAAGCTTAAATTTCAGCTACTGAATTCAAGCTTACCATCTCAGTTTTTGCATTAATTTGCTGACATTTGTGAAAATATGGCAAGTGTTGATTCTATGGGAGAGTATAGTAAACCTATACAGTAGTAATAAGATTACTATAGGATTCCATAGATTTAATACTGACTTCCAATGCTGTCGCTAAAGCTTAAATTTCACCAGAGTTCAAGCTTAGCATCTCGTTTTTAGCATTAATCTGCTAACAGTTAATGAAAATGTGGCAAGTATTGAGTCTATGTGAGAGTATACCCTTATACTCTTCTATAGACTATAGACACTCCCATAGACTATAGTCACCCATAGATACTCTATGGGATTCTGTAATATAAGCTTAAATTTCAGCTTAGCATCTCGTTTTTACCATTAATCTTCTAACATTTGTGAAAATATGAAAGATATTCATAAATGTAACATAAACTACGAGTAAAATTTTAATTAATTCGGATTAAAGAGAATTTACAAATTCTACAAACCGAATTATTTTGTTATACATAGTTATCATGTTGAAATGAAAATAAAACACTTCAATAAAACGAGGGAAAAAATAGTTTAGATTTAACCTAATGCAAATATTTGTACTTTTATTCAACTGTACGTTTGTAAAAGAAGTTATACAGAAAAAGAAATCAGCCTTCAGGAACATATATAAAAAAAAAAGAAAACACTCCATTGAATAGTTCGAAAATTTGATTTTCGCATCTTTCAAAGACTCACTTTCAAACACAGAAGGAACAACATTTCGAACATGTTTTTAATTAGTAAAAAAAGGAAAAAAAATATATATATATAAGAATTGCAGATTATACAGTAAGTTATTTTGTAATAAAAAAAATTTGGTTTAGTTTTAATTGCTGCACAAAATTCAATACGTGTATACTGTATAAAGAGTAAAAGGCACAGTAATTATCTTATGAACGACGATAATTTGTTAACAGATATCATTATCTGCAGTATTATAACAAAATCAAATACTGCTTTATCGATTACTCCAGAATATTCGTCATAAAATGAAGCAGACTTCATTATAACACACACACCACCAGTTCCAAATATGCGAGAACGAAAATAAGATAAATCAAGGGATTTTCGTTTTCAGTACTTAACCACGCAAGATTTACTTATTGTCACGATAGAACTAAAGTCTCCACCCAACAAAAAATAGAAAAAGAAAACATTATTTTCTTTTGATCAGTTCCAAATATGCGAGAATGAAAATAAGATAAATCAAGGGATTTTCGTTTTCAGTTTCGAACTTAACCACGCAAGATTTACTTATTGTCAGGATAGAACTAAAGTCTCCACCCAACAAAAAATAGAAAAAGAAAACATTATTTTCTTTTGGATTTAAAATTCTAGTAGAGTCGACTGTGTAACAAAGTTACAGCTTATCTTTCGATGGAAGTTTTTTTTTTTTTTATAAAATGTAAATGAATCTTTGAACACGAAAAATAATAAACTTCTTAACGATAAAAATTGCATTTTTCTTGGAATAATGAATTTATCCTTTTAACTCTTTAAACACTAAGTAAAAATGCGAATTATGTATATTCAATCTCACATCGATAAAATTTCATAAAATTCGATTAAGTAAACAGCGTAAAGAGTTCAATATTTTGAACTGTGGTGGATAATTAAAGTATGTTTTCAGGAAAAACAGTATTTAACCACAATAAAAAAATGCAGAATTTCAATTGCTAAATCAACAGTCTTTATTGCATTTGAATACTTTACATTATTAAAGATTTTTCAATGTAAAAAAAGGGATTTTTGCACTTACTGTTTCAAACTAAACCAAACTCTTTATGTGATTTTAAATGAGTTGACTTCAAGTCGAATTATGTAAAAAAAAAATTGCTTTTAAGAGTGGTCACCATGGCAACTTACAGTGACAAAAGCAGAAACTAAAGAACAAGAATATATTGATTTATTGCGGTCTTGCGTCTTTTCCATGGTACAATCTATCATATTACGTACTTACTTCAACAATTATGTCAGCCACAACAATAACATAGTGGTTCGATAGGTTTACTTTTCCTTAAAAATCATCCCAAGAAGTATTTTTCATTAATCAGAAATCAAGATAAGCAAAAAAGCAAATATTGGATTAAGATCATGCTCATATCTTTTGCACGCTTCATTACTGTTTATAAACTGTGTTAGAAAAGTAGAAAGGCAGAATAAAGGGATTTTAGAAGAAGATAAACACGTGATAAACTGTTTTGTTAATGCAAATATGGTCTTATTCTTGTTCTTATTGATAAACTGACAATGAACTGTTTTGCATACCTATATGGCTCATTACAGGGCATTATCATCTTAGAAGGTATCTTCACCTAATTGATAGTAATTGTAGATGTCAGGGAAGAGATGAAACTCCACATTTTGTGCGAATGTGTGGCCCTTTCTAAGCTAATATATGATCTTGGGCTATAGCACCAGAAGATCTGTTTACTGTTCTGTAAACAGATCTTCTGGTGCAACAGTATCTTCTTCAAAGGACTGATCTTCTGATGCAATAGTATCTTCTTCAAAGGACTGATCTGGTGCAACAGTATCCTCTTCAAAAAACTGATCAGTCCTTTGAAGAAGATACTGTCTTTCGTGATTAAGACAGGAATTCTTATGGGATGATCCTGAGAACAGTAAACAGATCTTCAGGTGCAACAGTATCTTCTTCAAAGGACTGATCTTCTGATGCAATAGTATCTTCTTCAAAGGACTGATCTGGTGCAACAGTATCTTCTTCAAAAAACTGATCAATCCTTTGAAGAAGATACTGTCTTTCGTGATTAAGACAGGAATTCTTATGGGATGATCCTGTTGGGTGTACACAATAGACCACTGATGGTCGCAGTGGCTGTGCAAAGCCCTCCTTTCCTACAATACATTACAAATATATATATATATATAAGAGAAGAATCTATCAGCATCTTTGTGAATTAGACGTCAAATCTTAGTTGAATGTCTTAGAATTTTTTTTACACGTGTTAAACGACAGGAGCGAGAATGTGGAGTGGCTTTAGAGTCCCAACTTAAGTATGGACAAAAGCATATTGCTTGTCACAGATAAGCTGGTCGGTAAAAATGCCATTGCTTCATTTCCATAACTCATCTTTTATACAGAAATCGATATTTCTGTTGAAGGAACGAAATTCCGCATGCACACAAAAAAAAAAGACGTTGACGTTTTATTTTAACATTCGTAATAAATTTAAGAAGATTATCCTCTGAAGTCTCTAATTTAGAGGAAAATTCGAAGAATAAGAAGTCGAAAAATATATTTTTAAACATGTCTGCATTACTTTCTTTAACGTATTTCGTGATTTTTGTTAATAATTTTTACTTATCATCACTAAACCATGCTTCACTCATGTTTAAAACGTATATATTTATATATAGTGCATATATATATATATATATATATAAAAGAAAAAATTACTGATAAGAATGAAAGTACTTTCCGATAACAAAGCTATCTATAACCTGAACAGTTCAAAACTATCAATAACCTCGATATATAAAAATAATGATGTAAGATGTGATAGGTCTTTCATTCGTCCGTACCGAATCTATTGATTATCTAAGACTCAATAAAAAAGTCTCTTTCTTTGATTTCTTTTATATACTTTGCTATTGATTAAAGCACAGCCGATGGAAAGAACTACATATGCTAAAAATTATGAATAAATAATTTTAATTCGTTATATAAAATCGTATAAAAATCGAAGGAGAAAGTTTTGTTTCGCAAAGTCTGTTCGAGTTTTCTCATTTCTGCTTGGAGTAATCGGTTTATCATACGAGTCTGTTCGAGTTTTCTCATTTCTGCTTGGAGTAATCGGTTTATCATACGAGTCTGTCTGTCACAGACAGGAAATGCTTCCATCCAATTCATTTCCGCTATTTTAAACAGTAGACAAAGATGGGTACCATTCAAACATATGACTCAAGGCAGGTTTATAATGGCTAATACATTAACAAAATTTGCGACAGTACTCGCTGGAATAATTTTGTCGAAATAATTCATAATATATACTGGCTTTAAATATAAATTATGTTTACTTGTTTAAATGTAATTTTCGCTCGTATTTAATGGGTGAATATTAAATTTAAAAATCGAATTATTCGATTAAAGCATTCGATTTTTCTATTTGAGAAGAAGATCTTCGTATCTTTCGTGGATGAAGATGCTAGAAACATTTACTCTAATTTTTCTCAGAAAAATATATTAACTCTCTTAGAAAATTGTAACTCGAACTTTTAATATCTTTTGATGTTGATGCACTTATATAACTTTTCTCTTAACTTTATATGTGTTATTTGGTAAAAATATTTTTCCTTTTGCTAGAGATTTTTAAGCACTTTCTGTGCCTTTTTTATGACTTTTATCATTACCCGAGAAGAGTTGTTTCCTATTTTATTCTTCTTCTTCTTCTTCTTTCTTGTTGTTATCATGTTACAGATAGGGATTTAAGCTGGTTGAAGCAGTTATTTTTCTTTTTACAAAACTTTATTTCTTGTTCTTGTTTGAACAAGCTCATGCGAAATGACTGACAAAGTTTTCATCAAAGAATGATTTAAACAATCAATAGACACATTTTCTTTTTTCTGTCTTTTAAATTCTGATTTTATTGATTAATCTTTAAACTATCTTAGTTCTTAACTTAAAAAATGAATGATAAACTGATAAATTCCCTCTTGAAGTCTAAGATTCGATAACTGATAAGATTACTTTCTAACAACTGATAACTTTTAATTATCATCATGAAAGATAAATTATTAATTATTATTATTATTAAAAGAAATTCTGAAAAATTTCTTTATTCATCTAAAAAATTAACTAAATTCCTTTCTTTCTCTCTCAACCTTTACTGAGTTATTAAAGTTGAAAATTAAAATTCTGTCGATTTATATAAAAAGAAGTTCCTGGAAAATTTCCAAGCTAAATGAACCCAGATAATTTTATTTTTTATTTTTTTAATGCTACTTAACTAATAATGCTAGTACAGTAATCAGATTTTACAGTCGAAATATAATCAAGAAAATTTAATATAATTTTTTTTTTATACTTTTCTTCCTCGGGTTTAATGAGAAATTTCAATTTTTACATTTGGGAAATTAATAGAGTCGTTTGTGAAAATTTTTTTCATTCTTAAATCTCGATAAATAAAATTTATATTGGATTATAAAGGTTTATAGAAGTGCTACATGGTTTATAAATTGTAATTTGTTTAATTTTAAAGTAAACAGTAAACAGAATAAACACAAAATGGAATGTACTCGTTTGAAAACATGCTTCTTTGTATGGTTTCATGAGAATATTTTTTAGAAATATTCTTCCAAAATAAATAATTTGAGTTGGTTTATAACATTTATAAATATATAAAGGCATACTTTCTACTAATTCAGCTTTCGACATATTTTTATTTATTTTTATATTTAATAATAATGCATACATAATTCATACTCGAGTACTTTCGACTGCTTTAAGTTAATCGAATTAGTGAAAAGCGGTCTCTTCTTTGCTATATAAGTGAAATGAAGAAAATTAGATACAAAAATTGAAATTTCTTTCTTATTTTTACCCAAATAAATCAACTTGTTACGAGTCTATGTGCTTATTTTCTGTTCACTATAGAAACAGTTTATGTAATCAGTCTAATTCAGTTAGACCACTTCCAAACTTGATAATTTTAACTTGTTTTGATGGCGACTTTTTAACGCAATTTTCCCCAAAACTTATTATCTTGCATCTTTCACGTCCAGAATTTTTATCTGAGGAATCAAACACGTTTGGCATGAACACACAATGCTTATCGATATCGAAAGATAACGTCTACTTTAATGTTACTATCTTCCAATTTCTGCCAATTTCTCTCGCCTTCCTTTATATATATTTTTTTCTTTTCTTTATAATTTAATAAAGATAACATCTTCATTGAATTATAATAGCAACCGATATCTAAACAGAGATAAAAAAAAAGAAAAAAAAATCGCCATTTTTTTTTTTGTTGAAGTAAATAGAATTTTTATCGATTAAAATTTATTTTTTTCATGGACATACTTTGCCATAAAAAATTCTACTTTATATATTTTTATACTAGATTCATTTTTAAGAACTTTCTCATTGTTCCGAATGCCATTAAACTTTTATCTTCTTCTTCTTCCAACTTTATTTCTAGCTTCTTTTCTTATCCTGTCTTCGTACTTCTAATCGTCATCGCCATGTTTATGAACCGAAAATCCATCAAAACTTTGTTTTCCCATCAAATTCTATTTCTGGAGTGTGACAATAATTCCACTAACAATCCTTTAAATTCGCTCAATTTAATTTAATTTTCACAACTGTTTCTTACGAATACTTGGCACCGGTATACTTGGAACGTTATCAAAAAATGGCGATTTTTCATATTTCATAATCGTATAAATTCCTATAAGCTTACTTAAAACGTTCATAAAAATGTATATTTAGCGATTTTTATGTATATCATCATCTAACTTTAAAAAAAAAAATGCATATATTATCTTCTTTTTCTATGTGAAGATAACGAATTGCATCTTAAAAATTGATGGTGTGTGCAATTAGTCGCTCTTTTTTTTTCACTAGAAAAATCTGCTCTTTTCCGTTTCCTGTTTAGTGAGGTGAACAATCAGGAAGTAACTATAAAAATCGATATATCAGAAAGTTTTTCTTGGGATCAGTATATCGATCTTTAATAAGTTTATCCCTGATACTACCTACGTTCCTCATGTCGAAAGTTTCCAACCATTAAATTCTAGTTTTATTATGGTTTTAATTACTTTATTTTGGTGTTTATATATTTTAAAAACGATCTTTGCTAGCTACTACCAGTTACAAAGATGCCATCGTGTTCTAAAAAGATATATATATAGAATAATTTACGAAATGGTCCATCAATATTTATTCGTTCTCAGCACGTAAAATGTGTTTCGCTGCTCACTATACAAATTACATTTGTACAAGGTTTGAATAGTAATCCAATCCTCGCTTGGCTTTGCAGTTAAATAAGAGAATCTGCATTGAACTGGAAATGCTCTGATTTAGACAACAGAAATAACGAATCGCTCTCTGTATGCTTCCAGAATATAAAACATTATTTACCAGCGAATAAAAGATTTTTCAAAGTAAAATAACGCATTGCCTACTTAGAAATAAATAATACTGTTGAATATAGATATATATATATTTATTTTTTTCCATATTTTTAGACACTTCAGAAATAATAATAACAATAAAAGGAACATTTTTGCCGAATTCTACTTTTGTTGAATAAATTTTCTCCATGGAGTCAATGCATTATCTTCTTTTTTTCCTTCCTTCTCTCTCTCATAGATATATATATATATACTTTCAAAGTAAAGATATAAATATAAGAAAAAGGAAATTCAAATTTTTCAAGAGTTTGGCGAACATAAAGTTACATTTTTTTGAAAGCATTTTTCTCTTTCCAATTTTCATTGTTGAAGAAGAAAACTTTGAAGTCGATAAGTTTCTTTTTTTTTTCTTTTCTTTTATTTATAAAATTCCCTTTTCGTATAAATTTATTCTAATTTAAAAATTGCATTTCTGTTAGAGTATATTCTGATTTAAAAAAAAAAAAAAAAAAAATTCAAATTCGGTAGGAGGAAATTTCGTCACTAGCAATTTTCGAAATTGAGGAAAAGAAAATGTAAAAAATCGGACACAACAAACAATCCAAGACAAACGATTTCGGGTATTTGATATCTTTAGAGAATATATCTTTTAACTAATACTGCTATCAGACACAAACAAGAGAATAAATAATGTGTTTCACTCTCATTTTTTTTCTCTCCCCTCTTTCGTTTCGATAGTTTTCTATATTGTAGTATACGTATACAAGAGTTAGATTTCTGACAATACCGCATTTAGATGGAAATTTGTATTAATTTGTTGTCTACTCTGCGACTAAACATTAAGTGATCGAATTGTTTAAACATTTGGGAATTGTTGCTATTAATCTGATGGAATTCCACCACAATAATTTGCTCTAAGGAGAGAAGCGCAGTTTACATCTGCAAACTATTCATGCATTATTCATATTCGTGTAACATTTATTAAAATTATTTCGCCGGTTTATAAAAGCGAAATAGAAAATTCAATTGCCAGAAACAATAAAACATAGACTAGGCTACATGTATACAGTGGTGGATCCAACTGGTTAGCACTGGTTCTGTAGAACAGATAAGCATTTTTTGGGGTGAGTTCGGCGAACCGGTTGTTAAAATGGTACTTGTAATCGGGGTTTTCTCTAAAGTGGGCGCCTTGGCAACTGGTTAATGTGCACAAATTTATTTTCCTTACTCTTTTTTAACGTTCACCTGCGCTATAGCGTAGTCTAAGCTCCTGTAGTAATGTTCATTTTGTGTATAGATGGAAAAAATCTTTGATGAAGTACTACACCATACATACAGAGTGAAGAAACACTTCGTCGTAAAACTTTGTATACTGATAGAGGACCTCGAAACAAGTCGAAGATGTCTAATGAACATATGGTCTAAATGACACCGTTTTCGAGTTATAATCCTTTAAATCTAGCCAATCAACATCGAGTGAGTACCCAAAGCGTCACGACGCGTCGCTCGCTTTCTTATTAACCGATAATAAATAGGAGAGCGACGCAATGCGACGCATCTTGGCAACGCGACGCATCGTGACGCTTTGTGTAGTCGATGGTGATTGGTTAGCTTACTTGTTTCGATGGCCCTTATCAGTACGCAAAATTTTACGACGAAGTGTTTCTTCACCTTGTATATGAAATAGTAAACTACCTTTCGGTATATCGTTATTTTTATACTTAAAACTGTCATTAGGGCAGCGAACAGGTTGTTAAATTATTTGAATTCTACCACTGCATATATATCTATGTATACAACCAGCAACTAACTCTGTTTAGTTTAATTTTAATGAAGAGCAAGAACGTAAAAATCGATAAGAGCGATTGTAAGATTTTTGCTACTAAATACTTTAACGTTATTGCCCAATCGAATTATTGTCTTTTCGGGCAGGAGCATTACATTAATACTTACAGTATAAAAGGGTCTATAAAGATTTTTTACAGTTATAAAATCGTAGAACGTTACACGACTAGTTAACCAAACATCAAGCTTAATTACATAACAAAATTCGTACCGAAAGTTCCTCATCTTCTTTCTTTATTTTTTCTGTGGAGAAGTTCCACAATAAAATAATAAAGCTTTTTCTAAAGACCAAATAGATGTTTGAGTGAGTGGCATTCGCTGTCAAGTGCTAGTCCTTAAGAGGTAGGTCATCTAAAATCAAGTGAACAGTCAATACAATTCCTAAGGAATGCGACAAACTTCCAGTAGTGATCGATGTTCTTCTTATGTCTGTTTACATGTCTTCACTTGGTCGTGCTTTTAACCTTCCATTTAGTGTAAAAAATTCTTCTTTTTTTATGCTTAAAATGCGATGTTACTACGAGTATTGTTTCACAACAAGCCGGACTCAAATTTCATAAGATCCTGCTTTGACTGCCTCGCGTCCTGCCTCGCTGGCGCGCACATATTATATAATATTATTATTATATGATCATATCATCTATAATATACAATATATGATAAAATGAAGAAGTAGATGTTAGCATCATTCATACGCATATTAACATCTATTTTATCGAGCACAAAAAAATTGTAAGCATCAAGGCGCGCCATAACGCAACCTCTTATTCATAGACGCGTCGCGCTAGGATCTGACGCAAAAACGCGAGGCAGTCAAAGTAGAATCATATCGAAAGAAAAACGAGCAATAACGACTCAATCAGAATAAGCAGCTCTTGTTATTCTAACAATAAAGTTTTCTTATTTTAAAAATAAATTGTTATCGACTTCCAAAACAAAATGAAAAATAGTTTTCTCACTTTATGCAAATTGCAATTTTCAAAAATTTAATTCTCTTAAATTAAACTTCATCGGAAAATCTTTGCTATTCTCTGATTAAAATAAGATTCTATTAATTAGTTACAGCTATAATTAATTGCCTCGGTTAAAACAGGTAAGTTGGCTAAGAAGGAATTAATCATTATTCTTAATTTGCATATACAGTCAGTGTTTTAAATTATTTATGACTTTTATACGCAGTTTTATTGTAATAAAATTATAACGAATTTAAATAATTACGAATGAAAGAACGGTAAAGAATTAAGGTTTAAAGCTATATAATTCCTGACTGAATAGTTCAAACAGAAGAGAACTTGTCAGCTTTGAACAATACAAATGTTTACAAAGTGCCTTCAGCGTTAAATTCTAGAAGTTATATGACGTTCGAATATATATATATCACGCATCCAAACAATTTCCTCTTTTATAAGTATTAGGAACCTGTAGCGAAATTTGTCCACCAATCGATTTCTAACAGATATAATAAAAATTCTAGAAAATTTTTCTAGAAATCATTAAATTCCGTTCTTTCTAGTAGTAATGGATGAACTTTAATAAAAATATCCGAAAGGGAATTTTTTTTTATTAATTAAGAATATGTTCATTTAATTATCTTGGCTCTGTGTTACTTGAATAACTTAATGAAAATTTTCGACACGCATCTACAGTAACGTTAGATTCGGTTAATGCATTAAATATATTAGTAGTAAGTGACCAGACGTCCCGGATTAGCAGGGGCAGTTCCGGTTTTTGAGTCTTTGTCCCGGTTTGAAAAAAATGTCCCGGATATTCCCGTTTTTTGCTTAGATTCAATTAATGCATTAATTGAATCTAAGATTAAAGACGTCTAGTCAATCTAAGTTGACTAGACGTCTCGGATTATCTGGTACAGTTCCAGTTTTTGAGTCTGTCCCGGTTTTGAATAGAATGTCCTGGATATTCCCGTTTTTTGCTTAGATTCAATTAATGCATTAATATATTAGTATTAAAGGGACCAGACGGCTCGGATTATCCGGCACAGTTCCTGTTTTTGAGTCTGTCCCGGTTTTGAATAGAATGTCCCGGATTTGTCCCGTTTTTCTACTTATAAATAAATAGTTCCTATTAAAAAATTTAAAAAAGATTATCTAGATTCAGTGCCTATCAGAGATGGAGGCAAGAGGGGCAGCTGTCTCAGGCATCACGATTTTAGGGGCTTTTTACCATCTGTTAATTTTTTCATTTTAAATATAAGTAAGCTTTTGTGAAATGAATAAATGTTATAACTGAATAAATATTAAATATCATTGTTTTTATTTTCTTGTCCACAGTTTTTTATTTTAAATTTTGAAGAGCCTCAAAAATATTAGTTGTCCTGGGCGTCGCATTTTCTCTGAAAGGCACTGACTAGATTTAATTTTAAAAAATTGACTTATGAAGAATTCTCCTTCTAAACTTTTACTATACATAGAATATAGTTACACCATGTGTCACCCTAAAATAACCAATATGGATGAATCAATCTGTAGAAAAAGTAATAAAAGTAATAGTAAAATATATTGTTTATGTTTCTTTATCTTTTCCTGCTTTTTTTGCAAATTTTTTAATAATTTAATTTTTCATTGTTTTTTTTTTAAATATTTTTTGGATTTTGACTAAAAAATACACACTACGTCCCCAATATCTAGATCGCCCCAGGTTGAAGTTCAGAAAATCTGGTCACTTTAATTAGTATTATATTTTATACAGAGGCTCCCTCTTATGGCCATTTTCAGCAAAAGCGTAGCAGCCGAAGTAGGGATCTCACTTGGTTTAACATTCGATATTGAGGTAATACACTCTTTTTATTAATTATTACAATCTGGTCATCATACTTATTAACATAAATGAGATACGTTTGACTACCAAAACAAAATCAATTTGTTGTATTGTCGAAATTACGTTCACGTCCGCCATTTTGATGAGCTGACTAACCAATGAACCGCTTTGTTTTTCTAAATTAGAGGGATCCTTCCTGCTTTCTTTTTTGCAAATTTTTTAATAATTTACTTTTTTCATTGTTAAAAAAAAAAATATATTTTTGGGATTTTGTCCAACCCCACACTACGCTTCCAATATCTAGATCGCCCTAGGTTGAAGTTTAGAAAATCTGGTGACTTTAATTAGTATTATATTTAACCAGATGGCTCCCTCTTATGGCCATTTCCAGCAAAAGCGTAGCAGCCGAAGTGGAGGTCTCACTTGGTATAATACTCGATATTGAGGTAATGCACTCTTTTTATTAATTATTACAAGCTGGTCATCACACTTATTAACATAAATGGCATACGTTTGGCCACCAGAATAAAATCAATTTGCTATATTGTCGAAATTACGTTCACGTCCGCCATTTTGATGGATCTACTAACTAATGGATGGCTTCGTTTTTCTAACTTACAAGTTAGAGGATGCCATCCAGTTAACATAGGATATGTGGTAAAGTTTATCTTTTCTGTTCTTCTTTATATTAAAAAATATGTTTAAAAAATTTACCATTCTTCCTTGCAAAACAAACATTTGGTATTTTGCAAATAAGAATTTTTTTTTCCTTCTTTAATATAACAAAACTTACCACTTTTTAAAATTTTATTCATAAAAATTTTACAGAGTTCTGCAACAATAAATATTCTCTGAGGTATCTTAAAAACCCAAGTTTATCTTTGAAATTTTTATTCTCTGTAATAACTTTTTCGATAAAAAAGTAATTGAAAATAATGTGCAATCTCTTCTATTCGATTATAAAACAAGCAATGAATATCTGTTTTTTTATTTTTATTTTTTAAAAAATTATATATATAATTTTTAAACTTAAACCTGTAAAAAAATTTTTATGCATGTTTGTCAGGAAAGCAAATATTATTATTATTTTGACTGTCATCGTTAAATAAACTAAATTTACTAAATTTAAGTATAATTATGTTTTAAATTTTTTCATTGTGATTTAGTAAAATATTATTAATTAATATTCTACTTCCAAAAATTATTAAAACAAAAACTTTACGAAATATTTAAAAATTCATATATAAAAATTTGATAGTTAATTAGGTTAAGCTAGTTAAGTGAATTTTACGCGTAATTAACTCTACAATTTTAGGTTAAATATAACCGAACAAAAATTAAATTTTTAAACATAATTAAAACCAAAAATTAAAAAGAATTATTTGCAATTTCACCATTTTCAATTTAAGAACAAATTTTATCTTTTTATTAATTTTTATTCATATATATATA